>JAJSRW010000814.1:0-25456 GCA_022414725.1 Microglena sp. YARC | reverse complement strand
CTAGCGTGGGTCTGCCTTCGTCATTCCCTGATGGATTCCTGAGTGAGATCGGACCATTTAAGCAGCGGCGGGCGTGGCGGCGGTTGAGCAGGCAGCGTGTGTGTCTGTGATACAGTGGTATGGCTCATGTGTCAGTAGTGGGAAAAGGGGGGGGTTTTTGGTTCAAACGGTGGTTCTGTCCCCGTAAGCGGTCCTGTGGGATGGTAAATGCTGCTGTATTAATAAGCATAGCAAGGAACAGTAAGCTGTCGGATAGATGGTGAGTTTCTTCATCGTTGATTCGGAGTGTGGATGGAGTGCTTGTTGGATTTGCCACGAGTTCGGCCGGATCTGACAGTCGGCCTGCATTTGATTGCCCTGTCCGCCAGGTCTTAGCGAGCAGGCAACGTTGAAAGCCGGCGCCTGGGCGAGTACTTACGCCTGCCCCCTAGGCGGAGGACGCCGTCTTTGTCTATGATGCACTTTCCATCTGCGTGTACTAGAGCGCATGGCCTGGTGCTTGTAGATACGCATGTGGTGCACCGGCGAGAGCACGGGGGTGTTCATGGGTGTGCAGCGGTCATCTGCATGGGGGTGGGGTGTGTCGTGTCCCAGGTCTTTAAGAACGAGCTAGAGTGCCTTGGGTATGTGCGAGTCGACGTAGGAGAGCCCCAGTGCGCGGAGGGGGGGACCTGGTCGCGTGGGTATGGTAAGTGGCCCCATGTCCCCTCATGGTTTGGGCCCATTGTGTGTGGGTGGTAACATCGGTTGTGGAGGGGGTAGCTTTGGCTGGATCGGCCAGCGGGCGTTGAGATGGCAATGAGTTGTGTTAGGTTCCTCTGCTTGTCTCTTGGCAGGGTGTTGCGAGTTTTCCCGCCGTCCAGTAATTAGGGGAGGGGGGAGGGGTTTGCCTTGGCGAGGGCAGAGTGGTAGTTCCATGAGCCCGATGGGTGATGTTAGGAGCCGTAGCTATGGCAGTATGTGGGTTTGTGGGACTAAGAGGAATGGTGCGACGCGGAGGATACAAGGTGTGAGCATGTATGGCACTGCCTAGTGCCCCCATCGAAACAGCCTTGTGTGGCCTCTTCAGCGGTTCTGGTGGTGAAGTTGGTTTCCCGGCCTTACAAGTTGGCTGTAGCAGTGGCGTCCTAAGCCAATACAGTGGCCAATTGGGGGTGGGGTGTGCCGCGATGGGGACGCGGTGGGATGCTCATTAGGAGGGGTCAAGCGTCCTGTTGTGCATCCTCCAGGGTGCGACACTAGCTATTTGGTATTGCAGGGAGAACTTTGGAGATGTGAGTGTCTATTGTCACTGTGATAGGAGGGTGGCTAGCGTTCTCTACCGAAGTTCCTGTAGTGTTTGTGGAGGGTCTTCTATATTGTGGTGTGTGAGATGTGTGCCTTGTATGGTAGTCTGTTCGTGGATTATGGTGAGTGGAGAGGGGTATGGGTATACCGACACATTGGCCTTTGGTGATAGATGTACTGGTGATGTCCGTGTGGTGGAGTGTGGGAGGGAGGTGGGTTGGGTAAGTAGCTGTAACATTTCAGGAGTTGTACAGCAGCCTGTATGTGGTATTGTTGCCGGGGGGGTGTGTATCTCCACATGTCTGGGTGGTGGTCTGCGCTGGGTAAGACAGTTTTTGCCCTGAGTATCGCGGTATTACCATGTGGCACAAACTCTCCTCCCTCCGCCCACTCGGTCCTTGTTTGATGTTGGGAGGTTAGTGAGGTGGAATGGTCTTGTCTGGGTTGGAATGGGAGGGGGTGAGGGGGGTTTGGGGGATAGTTTCGGATTGTAGGCTCTAGTGAGAGAGTTCTATAATCTGGATTGCGGCGCAACCAGCAGGGTTAATTTGTTTCCTCGTGTGAGGAGTGCACGGGGGACCAAGTTGACGGCGACTAATGGAGGTGCGCAGAGGAGTAGGCGCCGTGCTGGGAATGCCGTCGGGAGGCCAGCAGAGGATTGTAACAGAGTGGATGATGCGGTTGCATGAGAATGGTGCATGCGGGCCTTCTGGACCCTCCAATATCTGTGATGGGGTTTTCTCGAGTGTTCGTTTAGCCTTTGCCTCTTGTGGGGCTTCGTGAAGCCAGGAGGGGGCGTCGAGGCTGCCCTGTTGGTTATCCATATAGGAGGTGGCAGGAGCTTGATGCTGGGGTTTGGCTTGCGGAGCAAGAAGGTCTGGCGGTAGAGGACAGGCAAAGCCATCCAGGTCCTCGGGCGAGCTGTTCTTACGGATGGTGTGGGCTGTTTATAAGATAGCGACGTCATTACAATTTGTTGGGTGTCGATTGTCTGCAGATGAATGCATTCTGCTAGTCCAAGCAATCTATAGGGGTCAGTTGCTCCAGGCTGAGCATTACTTGGTGAGCGTGAAGATAGGACTCTCTGTGCCGCACCACATGTGTGCATGGATGGCAGGGATCTCCCTGCGGTATTATGCGGGGGGCTTTTGTTGTGGTTGTATGGAATAAGAATGCCGGCACTGGGGGTCAAGATGTGGGGCAGTATGGGTGCCCTGTCCCAGTTGTTAAAGTGGGTGGTGATGAGTATATTGCGAGAACTTGGTAATGTGCCGTTTGGAATGCGTAGCGTTCATGGGAGGGTCCTCGATGCCAAGCGGCGAGGGGCGTGTGAGGAGTTAGGAAGTTAGGTGGCTTTCCAGTGGGGTGGAGAGCACATGATTTGTAGGCTGAGGCTGTGAGGCACACTTTTATTTGCCTAGTGGAGACTCTGGTGGCCATAGGTGTCGCAGAGGAAGGTATTGGATGGGATGATGTGGTCCCATTCAGGTCTCACAATTTCACTAAGGAATAATGCCCAAGGGGATGAGGTTTTAGAGGTTAGGCGGGGAATGCGTGTGTTGGGGGAAGTCCGGGGAGGGAGCGTTCAAGGGGGTTGAGTACGGGATTTCATCCTCCATATGGATTTGGATTGGAGCTCTTTTGAGGATGTAGCTTTGCACCTGCCAAGTAAAGCTATTGAAGTGTGTGGCTGGGCAATGGTAAGAGGAATCCAATACCTGGGAGTCATATGTATGCTTCTTTGTGCGTGTGAGTCGAGGCTGTAGTGAGGCCTGCCCTAGTTCCCCGTGTCGTTGACAGGACCTAGTGAGTGGGCTGCGTAATTGGAGAGTCGAGTGAGTGCTCCTACCATGTAGGGAGGGACAGACCAATTCTGCTGTGCCCAGAGGGGGAGGCAGACACTAGCAGTTCGGGAATGAGGCGGTGCAGGTCACCAGCATTTTTTTAGCCAGGGTCCATAAGGCTTGTTCTAAGGATGCCTATGATCCGAGTAGCTGTAGGGGAACACCGGAGGGCGTGCTACGGGTCATAGGGTAGGTGATGGCAGGCTTAGATACACGTGTGATAGAGTTCTTAGACATTGGAGAGGTCTGGTTGGCGCCTTTGGGTTTGGCAGTGGTGCAGGATTTAGGTGTCCTTTACTATTAATGAGGGGCCAAAGGCTGTTTTCTATGAGGGGTCTCAGTTAGGTGAGGGCTAACCGGGCACCCCTAGATACTTGTATGGTTCATTTTGCGGGGAAGGTATGTAGCTCGCCATGTGTCGTTAAGAGCAAAGGTGTTTGGGAGAAGTTTGGTTAGGCTTGTGGTTGGTGGACCTTGGGGTGGGGAGCCATGACTATATATTGCCTCAGTGACTCAGCATTTTACCCCCTGTTTAAGAGAATCCCAGACCAAGTACTGAGATTGTTGCACTTTAAGCATTTGTAACATTGAGGTTGCGTCTGCTGTGTTAGTGACCACACATAGTGTCTATCAGCAATATCTAGGCTACTCGTTTATCTTTGGTCAAGTATTGGATGTGAGGTTATGCCTTGCTTGTATCCTTCTGCCCCCGCTTTGCTACCATCTGAGGAGAGGCTGTTCGATGAACGATGAGAAGAGCTAGGATGGCGGAGAGAGGGTCACCCTTGAGGATGGGTGCCTCTTGTGATTTGAATTAGGTTTGCCTTGAGATGTTGTTAGGGAACATGGGCGGTAGGTAAGCCCCCATTGTACAATTCCTATTCACTGTTTCAATGACATTCTAACCGGATCCCAAGTCCAACATAGTTTGGAGCAAGCTGTCATGGTTCCACCATATTAAAGGCACGATGAGAAGTCAAGTAGGCAGCAAAACAGGTTCTCTTTTGAGATGGGCCGCATCCTCGATGTCATGTTAGGAGGTTGGGGGTGAGCTGCTATGGGGTGCTTCCTGTGTCTGTCTGAATCCTCTTGGGAGCACTGAGGACTTGGTATTGTCCAAGTATTTGGACGATCACGTTGTTAACCATGTAGTCCACAATTTATCCCATCGTTCGTTTTTCGAACTGCCAAACAGGTCTTATGCTTGGCTTGAAGGTGGGGTTCTCCTTCTTGTCTTGAAACGCTGGATGGATGGTGTTGGAGGTCTTCCAGCAAATGGGTGTAGCCGGTGATCCACATAAGCCAAACATTTATTATGGTGTGGTGCCAAGACCAGGGGAGGCAGGGTTAGTAGTCATTGGGGATTCCGTTCTGGGCCAGCCTGTTTTGCGTGTTTTGCTACGTTGGTTGGAGCAGATGTGGTAATTAGAGAAGCTCCATGAGGTTAGGACGTAGAGAATGGGGTTTGTTGAGTGTTGGTGGGCGTTGGGCCTGGTTTCTAGTAGAATGTTCTACGCAGGGAGGTCCCATGGAGGGGGGCCGGTCTGTCTGTCCTAGGGTAAGTACTTTGCCGGTTGCACGTTGTGGTGAGGAACGGGGCCAGTCAATGTCCCAGTTGCTCCCCCAAGATGTGCCAGGAGTCATTAGTCGGACTTTGAGTGTTGGGCCAGTGGTGGGTTTCTTCGAGGACGGTCTGGTGAGCGTCGGAATTATCAGAGGTCACTTAAGGCTACTGCAGATACATTTAGGGACATTAGATATGCAGTGAATGAAAATTAGCTTGCATGATGGTTTTCAGCCTGGATTTCGTTTTACCTTCAATTGTTCTTTATCTATCTACAAAAATCGCCACCTGGCATGAGAGTGCCATGGAGGTAGGAAAGGGATATGATCCGGGTTTAATGCCAGAGTTGGGATGATCAACCTTTCATCCCCCATCCGCCATCTTCAACCCTCTACTTTTGCACCAGACTGGAAAAAAATTGCAGGTGGATCCGATGTGTGTAAGGTGGTTCAGATGGGTTTAGAGTGGTGAAATATCATGCGCAGTCAGGTCCACAATTAAACCAAAGAAGGCCAGGTGAAAATTAGACATTGTAGGGTGGAATGAGTCGAGTAAGTTGGTCAGAGCTGCGTAGAGATGTTAGGTGGTCAAAAGGTGGTCAGTCGTGCGACATATAATTAACCATCAGTGTGTGGTAGAGCAAGGAAAGAATTAGTATTGAATGGACTGAGTTCCAGAGTTGCAGGGCCCGTACTTCCAGGACCCTGGTTTCTTCATTGGTCATACTGCACCATTTTGGCAACAAGTTTATAAAACATGTGCCCCGAGGGCTCCCCTACCACATAATGTGTCAACCCCATCCACCCACCTAACATGTGAAAACACAACTCGGACCCCCACCTACTCAACCCATCAACCACAAACTCAACCTACTCTAACCCACACACCACAAAGTCAACCTACTCAAACCCACTCCATGTCCAAACTATCAACCCATACCCACTCCAAAGCCACCTCCCAACCCGCACAAAACACACTCCCATCCAACCCACTGCATTGACTCATACACATCCCAAACAAAATCCAAACAAACCTCAAATACAGCAACACCCATACAACCATATCAACTCCCACTCCCACCACCCCAAACCCAACCCAAGCCCAACTCAACCAACTAACTTCCACGCCTTACCCCACCCGCAACAAAAGACAAATGTATCAAATACTACACGGGCCTAATCAGCAAACACAAGCTCAATTTCCCAAAGACATGGCACCAACCTGAGTCTCCATAGGTTTTGGATATGATCTGCAACAAGAGCATCGCACTGCTGTACAGCAGTGGAAAGTGAGTTCTCCCATACATCTCCACCTGAAGTTCAGGTATAGCATAAGTAGCATGGGGACAATTCAAATGATCTGTATGGAGGATATTGTTTGAAAAAAGTAGTATAGGGATACGATGTAGTTGGGTTTAGCTGAAGTGATATACATTATAGTGGGGGGGGTTGTAGTATGGGTTAAGTATCATGTGGTAAGAGGAAGGGTGGTTTATGCATGACGTGCATTATAGGATATTACTTACTTCTCACGAAAGAAGGGATAAATAGCCCCGCCCACCCCACCCTAACCTAAATTACCATCCCATGCCTACCATAAGTGCATGTATGCTTGCCTGCCTACCCAATAATGCCCTACCCTACCCGATTCCAACATGCCCAGCCCAACCCATATGCCCTGCTCTATAGTCCTACCATATGCCGCTACCCTACCCGATCCATATGCCCATTCCCAATCCATATGCCCTGCTCTGCTCTACCCATATGCCATGCCGTTGACCCGGCCTGCCATATGGCCATATGTATGTCCTGCCCTATGCCCTGCTGTATGCCCTGTTGAATGCGCCTGTCCTGCCATAATACCCGCCGTATGCCCATCCTTTAAGCCCTGCTTGCCGTATGCCCTGCTGTATGCCCTATGCCATGTCCTGTCGTAGGCCCTGCCCTGCCATATACCTGCAGTATGCCCTGCTCCGTGCCATATGCCCTATGCCCTGACCTGAACCGCATTGCCCTGCCATAATGCCCTGACCTGCCTAATAACCCGCGCTATGCCCTGCTGTATGCTCTATCCTGCCATAAGCCCTGCCGCTATGCCCTGCCATAGTGCCATATGCCCTGCCTTACATGCCCATTGCTCCGCCCATTCATGCCCTGGCATATACCTGCAGTACTTGCCCTGCCGTATGCCTGATGTTGCCCTCCGTATGCCCTGCCATATTGCCTTATGCCCTGCCCCCCCTCCATGCGTCTGCTCTATGCCATAGCATATATCCAGCAGTAATCCCTGCCATATGCCTTGATGTATGCGACTGCCGTATGCCATTGCCGTATTCAGTGCCCTGCCCTATGCCCTGCAATATGCCCTGCTCCTATTGCGTATGCCCTACCATATGACCTGACGTGTGGTCTGCAGTAATCCCTGCTGTATCCCCTGCCTGCTGTATGCCCTGCGATGCCCTGCCATATGCCATCTGCCATATGACCTGATGAATGCTCTGCAATATGCCCTGACCTATGCCCTCTTGCCATATGCCCTGCCATATGCCAATACATATGTCATAGCGGTCTTTCCTGCCGCTATGACTGCCCTGCTGTATTGCCTGCTGTATGACAAGCCCCTAGCCCTGAAAGCATGCGCTGTGCCTGCAATACGCCCAACTAATGCGGTCCTGCCGTATGCGCGGCTGTATGCCCTCGTTCCTGCACTGTATTGTCCTGCTGTATGCTATGCCCGCATACCCTGTCATATGCATTGTCCTGCGTCGTATGCCCTGCCATATTACTGCCGTATGACCTGTCGATTGGTTTTTTGCCCTGTCCTATACCATTTGCCCGCTATCCCTCAACCTATGCCCTGCCATATGCCCTGCCATATTTGACCTGCCATATGACCTGCCATATGCCGCTGCCATATGTACAAGTATGTACTGTCGTATGACCTGTCATTTGCTCCTGTACTACATATGCCAAGCACGACATGTTTGCAGGGGAATATGGCCCATGACACCGGTCCTATGCCCTGCCCTGCCGAATGCCCCTCTGAATGCTCTGTACCCTGTCGCATGCGCTACTCCCATATGCCCTCGACGGGCCTGCTGCAAAAGGATGCCCTGCCGTATAGCCGGTGGCCCTGCCGTATGCCCTGCAATATGCTCCTCCCGTATGTCATGCGTGTGTGCCCCACCAATATGACCTGTCCAGCCTTATGTCCTGCCGTATGCCCCGCTGTATGCACTGCACTCCCGGTTTGCCTGCTGTATGTATGCCTTGCCCTGCCTATGCCCGTGCGGTATAGCGCCATCCCAGTTTGACCTGACATATGTCCCGTGCTGCCTGCCTCTGCAGAATTACCCTTCGCGCATTGCAACTCGCCCTGCCGTTTCTCAGTGCGTATGCCTTCCCCTGCCGTATGCCCTGCATGATGCCCTCGAAGAAGCCGTATGACCTGACATATGCCCTGCCATATGCCGCTGCCCTGCAGAATACCCTTGCCGTATGAACTGCTCTGCTAGGCTCGTTTTGCTCTCCTGTATGCCTTACCCATGCTGCAAGTATGCACTGCCATGACAATGCCCGTCCATGCCGTATGACGCTGACATACTGCAACTGCGTATTGCCGCTGCCCTGAAATTATACCCTGCCGTATGCGCTGCCTGCCCTGCGTATGCCCTGCCATATGCCCTGTCCTTGCCATATGTCCTGCCGTATGCCCGTACCCTATGCCCTGTCCCTGCCGTATGCCCTTTCGCCACCATGCCGCTACCATATGCCTCGCCCCGCCATGTGCCCTGCCGTAAGCCCTGCCGTATGCCCTGCCCGCAGGATGCTTTGTTGTATGACCTGCCGTATGCCCTGCCGTATGCCCTGCTACGTGCCCTGTTGTATGCCTTGATGTATGCACTCGCATATGCCATGCCGTATTCTGGTGCCCTGCCCTATGCCCTAATCCGACTGCCATATGCCCTGCCCTGTCAATGCCCTGCCGTATGCCCTGCCCGTATGACCTAACGTGTGCTCTGCAGTATGCCCTGCCGTATCCCCTACCCAGCCATATGCCCTGCAGTTGACCTGACAAATGCTTTGCAGTATGCCCTGCCGTATGCCCAGCATTATGCCCTGACGTATGGTCTGCTGTATCCTGCCGTATGCCTGATGTATGACCTGATGTATGCCCTGACGTATGCCCTGCAGTATGCCCTGTCCTGCCGTTTGCCCTGAGGTATGCCCTGTCCTGCCATACGCCCTGCCGTATGCCCTGATGTATGGCCTGCCGTACGTTCTGCACTTCCTTACAATCCTGCCCTGCTATAATGCCCCTGCCCCTGCAGTATACGTCCTGCATGCTGTTATGCCCTGCCATATGCCCTGCTGTATGACCTGCCGTTCCGTATGCCCTGTCATATAACCTGCCATCTGCCCTGCCGTATGCCCTGCCCTGCAGATTGCCCTGTCGTCTGCCCTGCTGTATGCCCTGCCGTATGCCCTGGCGTATACCCTGCCCTTCCATATGCCCTGCCCTGCCGAATGCCCTGCGGTATGCCCTGCCCTTCCGTATGCCCTGCCGTATGCCCCGCCGGTATGCCCTGGCCTGCTGTATGACCTGCCTTATGCCTTGCAGTATGCCCTGCCGTATGCCCTGCCGTATATTCTGCCCTTCCTTATGCCCTGCCCTGCTGTATGCCCCTGCCCTGCCGTATACCCTGCCTTGCCGCATGCCATGCCGTATGACCGGCCCTGGCCAATGCCCTGCTGTACGCCATGTTGTATGCCATATTGCACTGCCATGAGCCCTGCCATATGCCCTGCAGTATGCCCTGTCATATGCCCTGCGGTATGCCCTGCTCTTCCGTATGCCCCACCATATGCCCTGCCCTGATGTATGACCTGCCGTATGCCTTGCAGTACGCCCCTGCCGTATGCTCTGCCCTTCCTTATGTCCTGCCCTGATGTACGCCCATGCCCTGACGTATACCCTGCCCTGCCGCATGCAATGCTGTATGACCAGCCCTGCCTTATGCCCTGCTGTACGCCATGTCGTATGCCCTAGTGCTGCATATGCCCTGCAGTATGCCCTGCCCTGCGGTATGCCCCTGCCTGTTGCCCTGCCATATGCCTAGCGTATGTCCTGCCGTATGACGAGCCATATGTCTTGCTGTATGCCCTGCCCATATGTAGGCCCTATACTGTGCCCTGCCATATGCCCCGCCGTATGCCATGCCCTGCTGTATGACCTGCCGTATGCCTTGCAGTATGCCCTGCCCTATGTTCTGCCCTTCTGTACGTCCTGCCCTGCCTTATGCCCTTCCATATGCTCTGCTTTATGCCCTTCCATATGCCCTGCCCTGCCATATGCCCTGCCGTATGCCCTGCCCTACCATATGCCCTGCTTTATGCCCTGCCATAGGCCCTGCTTTATGCCCTGCCATATCCACTGCCCTGCCATATGCCCTGCTGTATGCCCTGCTGTTTCCCCTGCCCAGCATTATGCCCTGCCGTATGCCTGCCGGTATGCCCTACCGTATGCCCTGCCATATGCCCAGCATTACGCCCTGCCGTTAGCCCTGTCGTATTCCCTGCAATATGCCCTGCCATACGCCCTGCATTATGCCCTGCCGTAAGCCTGACATATGCCCAGCAGTATGCCCTGCCGTATGCCTTGGTCTGCCATATACCTTGCCATATGCCCTGCCATATACCTGCAACATGCCCTGACAAATGCTCTGCCCTGCTGTATGCCCCGCCATATACCCTGATGCATGCCCTACTGTATCGCCTTGCCCTGCCCTATGCCTTGCCACTGCCATATACCCCTACCATATGCCCTGCAATATGCCCTGCCCTGCAGCATGCTGCATGCTCTGTGGTATGCCCTGCAATATGTCATGCCCTGCCGTATGCCCTGGCCATATGCTCTGTCTTATGCCTGCCCTGACATATGCCCCTGCCGTATGCTCTGCCGTAGACCTGCGCTGACATATATGGCCTGCAGTATGCCTTACAGTATGCCCAGTCACATTCCCTGCCATGCCGTATGCACTGCCAATAACGCCCTTCTCTGCCATGTACCCTGCCCTGCCCTGCTGTATGTATGCCCTTCCCAGCCATATGACCTGCCGTATACCATGACATATGCCCTGATATATGCTCTGCCCTGTTGTACCCCCTTACATATGCCCCCCTATGTATGCCCCCATATGTATACCCTGCCCTGTCATATGCCCTGCCCTGCTGTATGCCCTGCCGTATGCCCTTCCGTATGCCCTGCTGTATGCCCTGCCCTGCCATATGCCCTGCCTATGCCCTGCCCAGCCATATGCCCTGCCATGTGCCCTGACATATGCCGTGCCGTATGCCCTGACCCACCGTATGCCCTGCTGTATGCCCTGCCATATTTCCCTGCAAACATGCCCTCTCCTGGCATATGATCTACCATATGCCGTATGCCCTGCCATATGCCCTACCGTATGACCTGACAAATGCCCTACCGTATGCCCTGCCCTACCGTATGCCCTACCATATTCCCTAACGTATGTCCTGCCGTATGCCCATCCATATGCCCTACCCTTTCGTATGACCTGCATCATGCCCTGCCATATGCCCTGCTGTATGCCATATCCATAAGCCATGCCCTGCCCTAACCCTGCCCATCAACCGATTCGGGGATACTTCAATTCACACCTTCAATTCCTTCCTCATCCAAAAACACCGTCCAACCGAACTCCACAAGCTTAGACTTTAGGAAGATGGCGGTTTTGTCACCCGCCCCCAGCGTCCACAATCAATCTTGCCGGTAGCTTAGGAAGATTTGGTGACGCTTGTTGGTGGATGCTTGAGGCTGCATGAAAAAATAATTCAGGCATAAGTATGTGTATCAGCTTTTCATGTAGGCTTGCAACCTATCACTGAAATCTAGTCCAGCCACCAGTAAGTCGCGTAATAACTATGGCTTGGAAATTTTTGTCCTCTTGCACCCAAAAGAATAGCTAGTGAGTGACGCCCAGAGATGACTATACATGACAAGCCATTTGCATATCACGGCAACAGCATGCTCGCCCAATGTGGCACCCAACTTGGCATTGCCAATGAACACAAGCACAAAAAAAGTGGAGTGGATGAAAACTTACGTTGCCGATAGTAAGTTTCCCGTGGCCGGTAAAGATGATGGGCCGCAACCCATTTTGCCACATCGCCTGTTAAGCTGTCACAACTTGACTGGTAGTGCACCTTACCTTCCACCTGTTGATAGGGGTGTAATAATGTGGGGTACACGAATGGAAATAACATATGTGGCAGGTGTGTAGACAGGTATGCTGATAGGTGGGTGTGAGTGCATGCAAGTGGGTAGGAAGTGAGGTAGCTGTGAAGGTGGGCCACGCCGAAGCAACCACGCCATCGTGTGCATCAAACAAGGAGGGTCCACGCAATGCTACCGAAATTAAAGCTCGCTCGGGCGACAACGGCCCAGGCGCAGAAGTTGCACCGGCATGTACTACATCAGGGACTGCGACCATCATCCCATCCCAAAGGCGCTTACACGCGTGCATTGGATATTACAACGATACCACTTCGATACCACTTTGGCAAAAACATAAGCCACAGCTTTGACAAGTCACTGGTGGGTACGTCCGTACGCGTACGCATGTCACTGACACAGAAAACGACCCAGCCCGCTTGCACCTACTTCGTCTTGTTACAATAGAAAACCCGGCAAGTGGACGCAGTCGCCCGAGGTCAAGCACAAGCAGCTACTTTGAGGCTTTGGTACAATGCGACTTAGAGCGGACGAGGAACATTCGGTGTTTCGTGTCTTATAATTGGTCAGGTTGCAAAGGAAGGAAGTCGGCAACTAGGTGGCGCGGGGAGATTAAGAAGAAGAAGAAAAAAATAACTCACCCCGGCGTGGCTTTTCAGCACGGGGTAGGCGTTCTTTCTTTTATGTATGCAATGCCATCGAGGAATAAGGCTACAGGAATACGATCGAGGGTACGCAATCGAGGAATGCGATCGATGGATGTGGCTTAAGGAAAACAATCGAGGTAGAATAAGGACCGGGGCGGGCATTCTCGTGGCCAGCATGTAGAGTGACAACCTCTGCCTAACACCACTGCACCGCACCAGCAATACGATTGGTTAGGGCGGGTATTATCATGCCCACCAAGCATGCACGCGTGCACGGCATGCACACACACATCCGCCTTTCTCGATTGTTCCATTCGAAGGTGCCAAGACAATTGCTTTGGGGTCGGCATAATATGAGGAACATCGTTCAGTCCGATAATGAAGGTCTCTGTACTCCCAAAACGCAGAATGGATGATCAGACCATTCGCGTCTGCTTCGTCTCGTAGCACTATCATCCCGGCAGCATTAGCGGCTATTTGGAGGCTTTGGTACCTTGCGAGTTAGGGTGGACAAGGATGACGGTGCAACTTGTCGTGTAGTTGGTCAGGTTCCAAGAAAGACAAAGACAGGCGGGTATCAACCTCCCAACACGCCAAGTGCGTCATGCACGCACGTCCGCCTTCCTCGATTGATCCATTCGATGGTGCCAATACAATTGCTTTGGGGTGGGCAAACATATAAGGAATATCGTTCAGTCCCATATTGGAGGTTTGTGTCCTTCCCAAATGCAGAATGGATGATCAGACCATTCGATCCCGCTTGGATACCACTTCGATATCACTTCGATCCACTTCGATACCACTTGGCCCAAACCTTCACAAAATCACTGGTGGGTGAGGGTGCGCATGTCATTGACACAAGATAACGGCCCAGCCCACTTCGCACCAGCCCACTCGCACCTGACTCGTCGTGTTGCACTAGCCAACCCGGCTGGACGCGCGTTCAGAAGGAAACCACAAGAGGCTACTTGGAGGCATTGGTACAGTGGCGAGTTAGTGTGGACGAGGAACATTCGGTGCTTCATGTCTTCAAATTTCAACCAACGGGTTGCAAAGAAACACACCACCAAATTTCCGCTTATACCACGGGTTGCAAATAAGACAGTTCAACTAACACCACGCGGTGGCGCGGAAGACAAAGAAGAAGAAAGAACTCCTACAGGCGTGGCGTGGGCTGTTTTGCCCTCCACATTACCGACGAACCGCACCAGCAATACAAATGGCGGGAAGGCGGGTTGTTACTCTGTTCACACTTCGTGACTATGTTCACACTTCGCGACTCTGGACCTCTCGTATTGCTACTCTAGGCCGCCCCCAAAGCAACTGTATTGGCACCTTCGAATGGAAGAATCGAGAAAAACGGATGTGCGTGCATCCTGCACGCGTGCATGCTTGATGGGATGATGATATCCGCCCTAACAATCGTATTGCTGGCGCGGTGTCGTGGTGTTAGGTGGGGGGGGTGCGACACTACTTGCTGGCCACAAGAAAGCCCGCGGTCCTTATTGTTGTGAGTGGGGTTGTGACTCATCAGTGCTACAGTGCCCGCGTCCCTCTGACGTGTTACGGAACTCTGTGCTACAGTCCGCGTCCCACTGTCGTGGTTTCTCCTATCCTATCTTGTTCATAAGCCTATGAATAGGCTTGACTCCATGTTGCGATACCTTGTACTAGAGATGTAACACCTTCGCTATTCTCCCAGTCAGGTCCCCGCTTCGTCCGCTCCCTCTTACGTTAGACATTACTGTCTATCACTTATGCTACCTCGATTGTTGGTCGGCCCCCTAGGGGGGAAACTCTTTCTCTTCTATTTCCTCTATTCCATAGCTCATAATAATAATTATCTAACCACATGCGCAGTCTGGGCTCAAACCATTGAGGCATGGGGAAGTCATAAGTTCATAACCCAAGATTATGTCCAGGTACCATACCTGCCCTGGGGTGTAACCCTCGACAATCTTGTCATCCAACGGTGTCGAATTATTTCCATGATTGTGACAAAAGCGCTTTAGTACGACACACACCTGGCAGTTTGTTAAACACCCACTGCGTGCAGCGGGCAGTTTTTTTAACTTAGTTGATTTCCACTTAACAATACCCGCCCGTGAATTAGCAGCCTCGTAAATAAAAGGCTGTTTTATTCATATTGAACGCGTTAGGGAGGATGATGCATGCATAAACTTCAATACCCACCCCCCCCCCCCCCCCTTACACACACACACACACACACACACACACACACACACCAAGTTGTAGATGCCCACCCCCCAAAACAATTGCGGTTGCCTCCCATCCCCCCACCCCCAATATCAGCATCCATTGCGGTTCAACTAGAACTATAGGTACAGACAGTAACTCCTTTTCTGTCTGTACTGTGTCAGCTTCCCGTAGACTGTGGTCATCCTTCATGACACAGTGACAATATCCGCAGGTGGAATTCTGATAGTCTCTCTGCAGAAGTGCCTCTGTTGATGAGTCAACTTCGTGATGCAGTGATGCCCCTGAAGAACGGGTTGATGAGTTCTTTCGCGAATTCTCCATGCGAGTGCGCGTGCGCGTGCGTGCGAGTGTGTGGTGAGTGCGCGTTCTCCTGTTTCGCAGGAGTATGCCATGGGGATTATCATTGGGGGTATCCGGATGGCGCGGTTCGACTTCTTCGTCTGAAGTTTGGAATGATGCGCCAGCGTGAGATCCCTGTAGATTACTGGTCCTGTCTGGGTGAGTACCATACGCAACCTAGACATCCTTAAACATAGAGCTCCCCAAGTCGGACTCCAGGCGTCCCTGGGTGGTCCCGGGACCCTCCCCACTCTCCTGCAATGCTGCTTTTCAGCCTGGGCAGGGATCTGGTTCTCAGGGTTCCGGCTCTTGCCAAGCGTGACCTGGAGTGCACTTGGGACCCTGCCCCAACAAGAAGTCCCACAAGCAGGAGAACTGTTGGACTAAGCATCCGCATCTGCGAAGGTCCAAGTTTTGGGTCACAGGGTAAAGCACCCGTGCCCATCAACTTGGCCCCTTCCAGCTACGTTGACTCCCAAACAGTTGTCCTCTCCTGCAGGCACAGATTGATGGTATGCTCTGGATAAGAAGTAGGAGGTAAGCCCTGTCCTTTTCTCTTTCAACACGAAGTTCTCAAACGTGTGTAGCCCTAGTCTCTCTGAGGGTGTCTGGCATGTTGACTCGGGGGGCTGCATTGTCTATTACTGGGGACATATGTCCTGTTCTTAGTGTATAATAATGCTTCTTCAAATGGGCCCAGCTGTTAGATTTGGTGATGGGGTGGTTCAACGGTCAGCAGGCAGTGGATCCATTGTGTTATGTAGTGATTGGGTTACCAACACCAATCACTCTCTCCAATGTTCTCTACATCCCTCACTGTCCGGTGAACCTCCTGTCAATAAATGATGTGGCTCATTCCCATCACTGCCAGGTTTCTTTTGATAGTACTAGCTGTACTGCCACACAAGCCTCTTTCTGTCTTATGGTCTTTTCTGCCTCTAGTGATGGTGTGTATAAGTTTGCATGTAGGCCTTGTGCTTCTCCCCATGGGTGTTCTGTTCGTAGTGCGACCCTTATCCTGTTTTTGCACTTGATGTTGATGAGGACGGTGGAGTTCTTATCCCTACTACCTTGAATGGCCGTGGCATCGGCGGCTGGGTCACCCTAGCTATGAAGCCATGCGCAGACTTGTCAGAGGTAAGATGGTTAAGAACTTGCCCCTCACCATGCATCAAGTGAAAGAAACTGGCTAAGATCCCTTGATGCTTGTCTGAAGGCTAAGGCCAAACGTTTGCCTTTTCCTAAAGAAAGCACCACACAGATCCGTGCACCTCTACAACGTCTTCACTTAGATATCATGGGACCTGTTCATATTAGGGGCTTGCGTGGGGAGTATTATATCCTGTGTCTCACAGATCAATTCTCCGGCTATGCTGAGGTAGTGGCCTTGAGGTCCTGGATGAGGCTCCCTTAGCAGTTCAGACTACCCATCCTTAGGTGGATGACTCAGCTACATGGTTTTGTGTTCAAATGTTGAGGTCTGACAGGGCTAAGGATTTGTCGTTAAGTGGTTTGAAGAATAGTTGATCAAGGTTGGGGCAGTTCACGAGTTGTCGATGAATTGTACACTGCTCAGCAGAATGCAACTGTTGAGAGTTACAATGGGGTCTTGCAGAATGTAGCTAGGAGTATTCACCTAGAGTCTAAGCTTCCTAAGACCTTCTTGCCCTATGCCTTTCTCAGTGCATGTTATCTTCGCAACCGTCTGCCCAACCATGGTGAAAAGACTCCTTATGAGCTATTCTTTGGTGTGGTTCCTGATGTGTCATTGTTACGTGTCTTTGGTTCCCCTTGCTATGTTACTTTAGTCAACGGGAAGAAAGCGTAACAAGCTTGATGAAAGGGCATTATCTGGTAGACTGGTTGAGTATTCCCTAGTGAGTAAGGGTTATTTTGTTTGGGTTCCAAAGTTGCGCCAGGTAGTAAGAGTCGTGATGTGCTCTTCTATGAACAGTTCAGCTACAACTGTATACGTGGGCTCTCCCTTATGATGGGTCCCCGTATGTAGACAGCATCCCTACTGCTATCAACAGTCATATGCTGGATGATGCTGGAAATGCCCTTAGACCCTTTAGCAACCCAGATTGTTGACGGCTGTCCTGGTCATGGAATGAAATTGCGTCCCAGGTCAGGGACTGATCGTGCTGTATCGCATGTGAAGCTAAAGGGCGGGCGGAAGTCTAAAGTTCCTCCGAACATAAATTTACCCGAATCTCAGGGGGCGCCAGGCCCCCTCTGTGCCACGTTTCACTGGTGAAGCTATAGGATTCGACCGCTCGTCCATCATAGTGGAGCCTTCTATAGGTCCATTGTCTGATTCACATCTCCTCCTTCCACCTGTTCTGATGACTTGGGCAGTATTGATCCCACTGCCCTGTCCTCTCTGGTGGTTTACACAGGACAAAGAAAGATGATGAGTTAGCCTCCACGGCAATCCTGAGTGATGATTTGGATGAGTGGGCTGGGAGTGATTTTGCGTATGGCTGGGGTGTTCCAGTCGGCTTTTCTCAATGCTGTCTTGGAACCTGGTCTGGACTTGTACATTGTCACCAGCCTGAGGGTTTCAAAGTGCTTGGTCTATGGCCTTCCCCTTGTGTGCAAACTTATCAAGTCCCTTTATGGTCTGAAGCAAGGCACACCCAGGGTTTGGTGCATGGAAGTCAAGGCAGGTTTTTGATTGCTCATGGGTTTGGTGATGAGCAAGGCAGAACCAGCTATGTACGTTTAGAACGGGATTCTTTTGGTGGGTGGAGCTATGTTCTGACCTATGTTGATGATTTTTATCTGTGCTTTTGATGATCTGGCTTTGTATGCTTTTGCTGATCAAGGCTATGGAAAAGCCTGCTGGCTGGGAGGTTAAGGAGTTGGGTGTGCCTGTCCAGTTTTCTCTCACTTGACATGCATGTCACACTTTTGACTCTGATGGCAGGTGTGTTCAGATCAAC
Organism: Microglena sp. YARC; assembly: GCA_022414725.1. Lineage (NCBI taxonomy): Eukaryota > Viridiplantae > Chlorophyta > Chlorophyceae > Chlamydomonadales > Chlamydomonadaceae > Microglena > Microglena sp. YARC. The sequence goes on along the minus strand of JAJSRW010000814.1, from coordinate 7,356 downwards.
CTCTCCCAGTCACTCCTATTGTTTGATCTGGTGGAGCAGTTTTTTGGTCTGCACGCTCTGCAGCCAAGAAGCCCAAGTGTCTGCTCGCCCAGTTCTATCTTTGCTGCCGCCCCATGGCCAAGTGCACTGTCACTGAAGCCCCCTGGAGATATCGCGGGCCTGCCGGCTCTAACAGCCAGTATCGGAGTGTTCTCCTTGTTGGTGCTTTGCTATACTTGGAGCTACTTGCACCATGCCTGATTATTAAGGTTCTTTTGCTGTAGCTATCTGGTCCATGTGGTTTTTGGGGGGGCTAGCTACCGGGACTACTGGTGCGGTCCGCTCTGGGGGGCTAGGCGCAAGCGGGTAATGTTGGGCTTTGCTGCGCTTATAGTTTAAGGTCTCATTGGGCCTGATTAGTGGTGGCGATACCTGGGCTACTGTGAAAAAGAGTAAAATTACACTTAGCACGTGCCACAGCCCTGAGTTCTCTTTTTTTTCTGATTCTCTTTAGTGGATCATCCTTTGCTGGATTATGGGATTCTGACAGGAGATCTCAGACTTGGCTATGCTGTGCTTGCTGCTGGAATATCCCTGGTGAACTGGATGATAAGCAAGAGCGTGGCAGCCTACTGTTGCTATTCGGGGAGCTCGTAGGAGTGGAGGCTGAGTATCAAGCCCTGGATCAGACAAGGCCAGGGGCGCGGGAGGTGCAGTGGTTGAAGAAGTTGAGGGGCTGATATGGGGTTACGTTTGGGTGCACCAGCACTGTTACGGCTATTCAGGGTGACAACGACTGGGGATATCTGAGGTGTTGGGCCAATGACTGCGGGGCAGCTGATTCCTCGCAGCAAGCACATTGATGTGATTCATCATTACATGGCTAAGGAGTTAGGAGATGGGAGTGCGCGGTTGAGTGCCGGGAGGTGGGCTTGGCTGGTGGCTTTCTGTGTGGAGGAGTGGTCTGCAGGTTGTCTATGTTTAAGCACTGCTAAGGACAACTGTGCTGACCCCGTTTACCAAAGTGGCCCCTTGATCCTGCTGTGATTCTGGCGGTTTGTTTCGGGCATGCACGCTAGGAATGACCGGGGCTTCAGGGGCTTTAAGGTCATTTGTTTTTTACATCTGTCTCTTTTGTTTATGCACATTACTTTTGGGTCATTTGGCATTAGGTTCTATACCGGCTTAAGGCTGGGGTGGTCTGTAAATTCTATACCCGGTGGTTAGGCCGTTTATTTGAGGTTTGGTGTCTCTTTGTATTTAGGGGAGATATGTCTGCGGGTCCGGGGGCTTTGATGTTGGTGGGAAAGTCATTTTTGATTTTATTCGGGGTTGTCTTTTTCTGGCTTTGCAGTATTTTTCCTGCCTAGTTTCCTTCCCTTCCTGATCGAAACTTTTTGTTTCCTTTTGGAGTTCTCCTGGATTTCGGAGTTCTTTCGATTTTTTTTTTAGGTTAGGGCATGTTAGTCTCCGTTTTTAAAATGAGAAGTTTGATTATTTCGTTCTATGACACCTGTACCGATTATAGGTGGATGTAGTAGTATTGTATGTCACCTGGTCTGTCAAAGGAAAAAAAAGAAAAATAAAAAAAAAAAAGAAAAAAAAAAAATAGGTGAGAGGATAATGGATCCCCCTCCTATCAGCTCATATTGCGAGTTACATTTCTGGTGCAAAGTCGTTTTAGTGTGCTTGGTGAGCTTACTTGCTGTAGCTATCGGTGTAGGGAAGGCTTGTAGGGTAACGGACAGTAACTGCAAGTTTTTGCTAGTCTGTAACTGGGTGTCAGGGCTTACCATTGGTTAGACTGTAGTTGGCATCGGGCTTGTCAGGCATAGACATTTAGGTGTTGACAGGCTCCCGATAGGCTGCGTCCGCTGGGTGCTCTCTGACACAGGGCGCGTGTATAGCCATGTACCGGGGTGTTGCTAGATTAATTGGATTCCGGGCGTGGCTTGCAGCGGGCGCCCTGGTCGCAAGCGGCGAACTGGTGCTGGCGTGGGGCTTATTCTGTGAGTTTCCGCGGTCGAGCCCATGTCGGGCTGGTAGAAGTCATGCGCGTCATAAGTCTACGTGTAATTAGGATTAGGGCTAGCGGCGTTTAGAGCGGGCGCTTGCGAGTATCGTCTCGTGCTACACTGCGATTGAAGTGTTAAGCTGATTAGCGCGTGCGTGGTTTGATGTGTAAGGTGTGAGGGGGTGCGAACTAATGTTGCAAAGTGCGGAGCGGCGGCGTCAATTGAGTTGCCACGGGAGCCGGGCAGGACGCGCCACCCGTGTGGCACCGCACTGGGGCGGAGGTTGGCGTCGATCGGGCGGCCTGGCGCCCTGCGTCCGGTTAAGCATAATGTTGGCAATGTGCCGCACGCTGGGGTCCGCCATACCTTCTGGGCCAAGTATGGCGGCAGTGTTCTGCCCCCCGGCGCCGCGCCCTGGCCGCCCCACCGCTCACCAGCACAGGCAAACAAGCGTCAACTAGACATGCTGGGTATGGTAGGTGTAGGAGAGGAGTGATAATATCGAGGCACAGTAACAAGCGCAGGCTAAGGGTAGTTAGATTCCACAGCATGGCAGCAATTGCGAGTCAACGTACAAGTTATGAGGCAGGTGAGCAAGGTTGTGAGGTACGCTGCGCGAGATGGCGGCGCCCAGCCTACCTCTCCCCGGGCGCTATTCACAAAGCAAGTAGTTTGGCTAGGTGGGGCCCGGCACGCCCGGCCACCCCGGCAGCCCTCCCACTCAAAGTTGCAAGAGTGTTTTGCGGGGGTTTGATGGCCGTGGCATTGCAGGGCTGGCCGACTGAGGGCGGGCACGATAGTAGATGGGCAAGCATGAAGATGCCACTAAGATAGAAAGGCAGCAGCAAGCTTGCGCTAGACTTACGGGGTACAGTGCGCTTTAGGCAAAGCTCTTATTGGGCGCTATTTGAAGTTTAGATAACGACTGCCAACGATCTAAGCATGCAACATAGACGCGTGAGAGGCGCGAGGAAAGTAAGGAGGAATTGAAGCTTTTATGTAACACCTAGAAACGTTATATTATTGTCATAAATTATCTGACTGGCTGGACATTTATCTTTCATAAAGGCGGTGAAATGCTTAAAATTCATATTCCGCGGGCAAGGAATAACTGGCGGTATAGTTTATGTTGTTGTATTCGGAACTTGGAATTTAGGTTTGGATGGATTTATATCAGTACTGCTGAGGTTGGGCATGAATGGGCACACGGCGGTAGCGCTGATGAGATCTTGTGTTCCCGACATATAATCGCTGGGACGCATCGGTTCAGCGTCGTGTTGGCTGCCAGCCAGGAGCAGCCGAGGCTAGCTGTGGGGCGGCTGCACGGATGACTCGCAGTATCGCGTGTTTTGGCAGTTAGAGTGATCTGCTATTGCAATATCGATCTAGCGTAGCATGCTGGTTGCAGGCTTAATGTAGGGGGCATCTTCTCTCTTCTATCGAATGCCTACTGCCGGTGGATGGTAGTGTTGAAGAGAGGCTTACATTTAAAGTGTGTAGGGTTATGTTGGCGGGCCTCACTGTTTTAAGGACGTGCTAACTGGAAGAAGCCAGCCTGCTTGATATGGGCAAGCATTGCCGGGAATCAAAGTTGCGGAGGCCAACTTCTGACGTAGTGCTGCTCGAAGGCCCCGTAGTTTTTAAGCGCATCTGGTGGTCTGATTCCCTGTTGAGGATCGCAAGCTTCGCCGGTGGCTGTGGCTCTGAGGAGGGCTACGGCTGGGCTGGCTGTCTAGCGAAGAAAATGCCTTTTTGGGATCTGGGGAGCACCTAACCCGCTGAAAGTCTGCTGGCATGCTGAGATGTGGGCGTCGCTAGCGACTGTTGTAGGAGTATTCGAGGCGATGAATAGCGTGGCTGCTGCGAGGCTGTGTTTTATGCTCTATGGTGACTACGGTCGTTGTCGTCTGCCCTTAGAAGCTATCGAGTCTGAGCAGTACTCATAGTGCAGCTTGCGCGGTAAGAGCTGTGTCAATTCTTTCATGATAAGGGGAACAGCTGGTGAGGCGACATGTGCACTGTATGACATTGCGATCATGCAGGGGTTGCTTCTGAGCAGCGTGGGTGGGGGCCGCTATATGTCTAGGCCTGGTACCTTACTGGGCTGATCAGTGTTCTGCTGAGGCTACGGCCGACCTTTCTGCGCGCGGCTGGGGGTTGTCCGGGCTTTAATGGTTAGCGGCATGGTTGCAGTAGCTTAGGTTGTATATTGATTGATTTGTTGCCATGCTCGTCTCCGCATTTATAGATTGGGGGCGTGCTGGGGGCAGCGACGCAAAGGTCAGCATCTGCCGGAGAGGGGGGGGGTTTTGGGGGGGGGGTGTGGGGTTTGGGGGGGGGGGGGGGGGGGTTTGGAGGGGGGGGCCGTGTTATCAGGGCCAATGCTGATAGGTATAGGTGCGGGTCTTTTCTGTTCACTACGGCAGCATCCTTTAGGAATGCAACTCGTCCGCGAAATGAGCCGTTGGCCCTTGAAAGCGAGATCACGGTGCCCTGAAAGCCCACGCTCCATATTTTGAGAAACTTCGGCATGGAGCAATGGAGTGGTCTTTTGCGACATGGCATAGCGGCGGGGATTTTGGCGGCAGGTGTATCAATTGCTCAGGCGGGATGGCGTTGGGCGGGACAATGGACGGTCGCTTGCAACGGGAGAAACAAAGGGCTCCAGTCATGTATCGAATTGGCTATGACAAGATTTTTGTTGGCATTGCGACAGGCATGCCTCTGGGCTTATAGCGGTGCAGTTCGAGAGTCCTTCCGCTATCAGTAGGAAACGTATACCGCTCGGGTTCAGACCCATCGCCTGGTCAATGTCCTCTTTCTTTCTCTATGTCGTTGCTTCCGTCTTTTTTCCTCGAGATCGACCTACTGTCTGGTCATGTCGCCTTGCGCTGGCGCGGTCTGTCGTAGATGACTGTGAACGTGGGGGCATGACATTCAGTCGGAACGACTAGTGCCTGGGTAGCATCGGGTTAGTGGACGTACAGTTAGCGGCGGGGGGTGACGGTGAAGTCCGTCTTTCGTCCTGTTGGCTCGGCGTAGTGCTTAGAGCAGTCGGGCTAAAACTCGTTTCTCCGGTGTTTTGAGGCTTCCTGCTGGCATACAGGGAGGTTAGCACAAAGTCCCGAGTGCAAAAAGTGCTCCTGGCTGATGTCTACGGCTGGCGTGTGCTTATGAGCCAGATCTCGTCGCTTTGCTCTGCCAGCGACGTCGGGATACTGTTTGCTCGCTGGCACTGGTTGGAGAGCTTGCGGGGCTACTAAGTGGCTCTGGTGGCTAGCGGCCAGGTTCTGTGACGAATATTTTTTTGGCGAATCAGTGATTTCTGGGCGTAATGCGCCTAGGGGCGAGCTTGGGTAATGGCGAGTGAGGGGTTCGCCAGAGGAAAGGACGACTTTCCTAGCCGGTGCGTTCTGGTGACCGTGGAGATTCTGGAGGGTGGTAGGGAAGCAGGGGGGTATGGTCAGTCACGGCACTGAACGGGGTGGGGCTTGGTCTTCGCGCTCTAATGGCCTCAAGGTTCAGTGTGCCGTAGGGGATCGTCCTCAGGCTAACCGGTTTGAGGTCGAGCGGATAGAGGGGGGGAGCTTGGGGATTGAGCTTTGTATCATGCGACGAGGTGCGTGGATATTAAGGGAGCGGGGGTTTTTTACATAGCCGGGCTGCTGGCTCTTAGCAGCAGGGGGCTATCCTAGCGATAATGTTGCGATATGTGCTGATGCGGGCGGCTTGGCGATTGTTGCGGATTGTTTCTGCGCATTACAGTGGCGATTTTTTTAACTGGGCAACAAGGTGGCGACTTGGCTGCACTGGTCATTTCTCGTCTCGCGTTTTTGGCCCACGATACCTTGGCAAATCTCGACTGTCGACCATAACGCTTCCCACATCTCTGTGGATGCGCGCATAGGTCTTGCTTAGGGCATGCTCTGAGGTCGGCGCGGACACATGCTTTCGCGATACGATGCTAGACAGGCGCGCTAAAGTGGGTAAGGCGAAAGTCGCTGGCGGCCATAGTCGCAGCGGGCGGCGGTGGAGGAAATGCTTTGGGGGCTATGATATTCGTCTGTGGATATATTTTCATGCTGCTTAAGTGCTCAGCTTGTGAGGCGGAGGGGAAACCGTGGGTGCGTTCCGGTGGTTACGAGCAGGACGTTGCGGTTATTGAACTATTTGTCTTGCCCGGTGCGCGCAGCTCAGGTTCCGACGCGCTTAAGGGTGGTTATATGGGCCTTTAGCTACGTGAGTTTTTGGCGTTTCAAGTGTTTCTGAGTTCTGATCAGGGCTTAATGGAATTTTTAGTTGAGTGTGATAGGAGGCATGGATTGATGGCTCGGGATTAGTTGGTGCAGTCAATGCATGACGTTGTTGATGATGACACTGCTGGCAGGCATGGTGCTAGTGGGTGTTATTGGCTCGGCTATATCGGGCGTGGTTCATATTCTAGGGGAGTACAAGACTCGCTTCGGAGCTTATTCTTTGGGGTTGGCACCTGATGTGTCGTTGTTGGCGTATTGTTTGGTTGCCGCTTGCTATGTGAAACTTGAGGTATATTTGGGACCGTGCACTGCCAAGCTAGTTAAAGAAAAGGCATTATTCTGGGTAGATCTGGGTTGGAGTATTATACCGGCTGGTGAGTAAGGTTATTGATATTGTGAGGGTTTCAAATGTGCGGGGGTCCTTAGTTAAGGTAGTGAGTAGCGCATGTGTAATGTACTCTCTAATCTCAGATTCACGGTTCTATAATTTTTTTGCTGTCTTAGCTGGGTATGCATCAGGCGGCATTAGTATAGGTTGGTGTGCCCCGTGGTCTGGGGCGCTTGGCATGCCCGGGCTTCGTCTGTCATTTGCACTATCGGGGTGATTATTGTTATGGTGTGATCACGCTGGTTTTAATGTCTGGTCCTGCATACGGAAAAGCCCTTTATAACCAATCCAATTGTTGACGTTGGGCTGGCGGGACTGGCTGGAACTGTATTCATTGGGTTTGGGCAGTTCGTAGAGCGCAAAGGGGCTGAATGGCTGGCTGTATATGTGTGTCGAACGTTTTAAAAGGGGCGGAGGTGTGGAGTTGGAAAAGTGTAGTGCGGCAAGACGCGCGTGTGCGGAGATTAGCCGAGATACGCTGGGACAGGGGTGACGGCGCTAGTCCCTACACTGTATTGTGCGCACGTTGATCGTGGTGAAGTGCTTTTAGGTGCTCTTTAGACAGCCTATCGCGTAATGAATCATTAATGGTAAACCGCTTTTGCGAAGTTGGATCAGTGTCGGCATTGCCTAATAGTCGGGGCCACACTGCCGACCAGGCGCATCGATGCTCCGGCGGGCTGGTGCGGGGATAATTCCGGGGACGTCGTCCTGTCGA
>JAJSRW010000440.1:0-23329 GCA_022414725.1 Microglena sp. YARC | reverse complement strand
AAAATGAAAGGAAGGAGAGAAGAAAGCGAGAGAACTCCAGGCCATACATCGCGAAATGATTAGAAATAAAGCAGTACGCGAATCAAAGATTAAAATAGATTCGCAAGCGCCAGCTCAGTCGTGGTTCGTCAGGCGCGAAATTGCGTCGTTCTCATAATCTCATCATGGGCTGAACACAGCGGAGCTGCGCCAGTACATGTGCACGTGGAGGTGTATATTGGTAGTGTATAATTGCTTAAGACTCTTGCTCATGGTTAGTACTTTTAACTTGACAGGAGGGCACTCGCCCGTGTAAGCTCGCTAATCGGTACATTAATTCGTTCACCTTGGAACCCTGAGCCTGGGCACGGTCGGAGAGTGGCCACGTTGAGCAGGCCTTAGCATCAATTTGTCATATCCTACTACCTGATTGAATGCTCAGGGAGTCAGGAAGTGCAATAAAGTGACAAGTGCAACGACTTAGGGCGAGATGTGAGTAACTGTGTCCAAAGATGTTTCGTTGGATTTGATAAATTAAAAAAGGGAAAACATTTAATGTAGCTAGGGCTGCCAACAAACACCAGTGAATATGGAACCCTCCGTGTGCATGAAACCACGATTACTAAAGCACCTCACTGGGAGAACTGGACTAAACAGTAGTTGAGAGTTTAATTTGGTTTCGCAAAGAGGGGTGGGTGAGGAGAGTGGTGTAAGTGTGCGGGGGAGGGTTGAGGGGTCACCCCGGAGTTCTTACTCGGGGCGTGGTAGTGAGGGGGGAGAGGCAAATATACACGAGCAGCCATCCATCGCACTGAATTGACAGTCGTACGCTACCGCCCAGGGGATGTTCCAAAGGGAGATGTCAAGCTTCATTTATATAAGCTGAATATCAAACAATTACATATAACAAGTTTGTTAGTTTTTTTTTTGCGTGGTTAGCCACTATCAAATCAACGTTTTTTTCTCAAGTAGCTGGAGAAGATATGGCCCGGATCCGTGGCGAATGAAGTGAACCTTTAAATGCTAGTTTCGACCTGAATTCGGAACGCGTGGTTAGGTTTGAAGTGCCGGCAGGCATGCCACTGAAGGTCATCTTCCCATGTTAAGTGCGATGAGCGCGTAAACTCGTCAGCCTTATCGTTCGTTTAATAACACGCAATTATAACGAATTATTCAGTATCTGTAGACTTCACTCTTGTTTGCTCACGAAGTGCCCTCGGCGTGGCAGACCACGGCCGAAATTCCCTGTTGTACCAATACCGCGAATCAATTCATAAATCGCGAGAGAGAATGTAATGGCGCAGACGCGCACGCCCTCCCTGCCATTTACCATGAAAGAGGCGGGTCAAAGGTATTCGGTAATGAATTATCCACCGGTGACTTCATAAAGTGGCACGCGCCTCTCTAAATCACGACCGCTTTATTGGAGACCTGCATTTTCTTTATCATTCTTTCCTACACACATCAATGGGCTTGGATTGATTCGTCTGGATTAAGCATGTTACCGTCACACCCACCCAAGCGCGGAACCATGTATCCTCTGTCTCAATTCCAGCTGCTGCGGATAAGACTGGATAGTCGACTGCGCAAGGCCTACTTGGACATCACCCTAACGCAGTAGAACAAAAAGCAGTAGGAGGATGGCCTTCGCACCGCAGTATTTTCGTTAAAAAGAATTAGTGACAACGACGCTGTCCCAAACCTCGCAACTGAAAGAATACCGGCGTGCTGCACTTTCGCTTATATTTACGTAAAGGTGCGAGTGCAAGTAATTTGGTCATTGTGCATAACACTATTCTGTGCGTAAATTTCCAAAACCTCGACGTTTGTTCTTTCTTCCTTCAGACTTGCTTGCGCGAGAATTTTCACTTCAAATGACTGCGTCTGCCACAGTTCAAGCAGGTTGGTCGAAAGTTTTTTACCACATGTTACGCCTTGCCGGGAATTCAGGTATAATTGCCCGTGCTAAAGCATGAATCCGATTCCTAGTCAGGGCAGGAGATCCTGGCACACCAGTTTAGGTAAATTTGACGCTCGCGTTATTAAAGAAGGTTTCGAGGATAGTGGCGAATATTCGTGGTTGCCCAGACAATAACCTTCAATCATCTCCGAATACACCATCTCCACTCTTCTCCTTATGATATCTGAGCGAGAGGTGACATTCTAGTAACGAGGTCATCCACAAAGGCAGGCGGCGATTAATGTCGTGGAAAGGTGCGACACATAAAGACATAGCGCATTGTTGTGGCTACTGCGAATGGCCTAATGCTATGACGACGTGGTGCGACTGTCCCAAAATATTCCAAATTCAAACGCCCTCCTATGAGAAGATGAACATCCGCTCCCGTAACAAACAGTGAAATCACTGCATACGCCTGTCCCCCTTAATAAATTTGAAGGAACAGCACGCCTACCCGTGGTGTTAGTTCGTGAGTTAAAAATAGTCCTCCCGGCGTCCATTTTCTTTTGTCTTCGACTACTGTATATAAGTTGTCAGTGAGAATCCGTGTCGGACTGCATGCTAAAGCTAGCCGCGCAACCCGCTATCTAGGCATGTTGCTAATCCTACCCCCACGATCCGTTTCCCACTCGCAGCCACCTACACTTGGTATATAAAGGCGATGGGGAATGTGTAGCTTCGCTGGCCGCCCGTGCAGAGCTCTGACGCTCAGCGCGAGACCTCGCCTCGTGGGTGGGCGTGGGTGTAAAAGGCTGGGGGTCGGGTGGTATTTGTGTGGTGTGGGTGGGTATGGTGTGTGGGTGTTGTCTGGAAGTATCAGGCCACATCCAGCCTGCAACCTACCCCTCCTCATCCCTCCAAGCTGGAACTTCGTATTTCCTGATTCGCAACTTCTACCGTACTTACCCCCCCACCCACCCCCACCCCCCCCACCCACCACCCACCATCCACCCACGACCAGCCCCCCCCACCCACCAATTCCACACGCACGCACGCAAGCCCAACCCACCCAAACCAAACACACATCCCATCAACCTACTACCTACCTACCTCGCCCCACCCCCTGCCAACTCCCCCTCCTCTTCTCCCAGTCAAAGCAGTACTGATCCTAGCAGTTCACCTTCCTCATGTATGTTCAACTATTGAGTGATTCCCGGCGGCCAGATCTTCGCTAAGTGTCTGACCTTTCCCCTAGGTTCCGTACTCCTAAAGGTTAACTTTTCTGTCACCGTCAGTGTTTCTGTCGCCGGGAGGGGGCGGACCCTAGGAAGAAGGCACAGGTGAACAATCGAAGGATATGTTTCCTGAGAGGAGCCTTCCCAATAGTATTCCACGCAAACCCCGCAGCCCTGCCTCCCCCACTCCTACGGCCTCCGCCGCCCGCCGAGACCACAACATCACACCACCCCATCAAGTCACCACCACAACCACACACCACCACACACAGACACCATCGAACCACAGTTACACTACAACTACACACATTCCATCGAACTTATGCACAAATCAAGACAAAATACATCTACCACCACAGTAACACACACAACACCATGCATTATTCGCACCAAACAAGCAAACAACACTCATAGTGCTTCACATACACAACACAAGCACACACTCAACATCACGATACAGACCATCACGGCACCGAAACAGCCCCTCAGACCCCCCCACACACACACCCAATAAGCTACCTTCACCCACGTCCACCCCCTCACATGCAACACCCATAGCTACCCACCACCCACCCGAATGATCATGGTGAGTCGTGTTCTGGCGATTGCGGTGATAAATAATGGACCAGAAGCCTCCGGGGAAAGCTCCACTCACCCACCCACATCCAGCACACCCCAAGAGCACCCCACTGATTCCAGCCCTTACTGAACTGTGTGAGCTCATTGCCCCGCTGGTCCCCATACAACCATCGACAACTACGAAGAGAGACCTACTAGCGGGGAACAGTGACTGCTGAGCGCTCCTTGCTTACATGAGGCAAAACTCAAAGAAGTGCATAGGTAGTCAGCAGCGCGGCTCGCCTTAATAACTGTTCAGGTGTTACACACACACAGCAGGCAGAATCGGAAACTAGCAAAGTTTTCACTACATGGACCTCAGTACTTTTAATTATTATGCAAGAAGCAGCAGCTTTCTATGCAGATACCATCTGACTGGGTATTCAGAACTCGAGAAGCTATAAATCCAGCCTGTCTAAGAAAGCGAAACAGAATCCGAAACTGTCCAGAACTGGGCGAAAAATCTTGCGGCTCTAGCCAGTGGAATGACTTGAAACGGAAGCTCTAGAAGCTCGCTTGTCGTTGAACAATAAAATTATGAACTGTGGCTGTACTGACCGACTTCTGTCAGCGACCCTTGTTCACAGTCAAATTTGTGTGCTAATATCCAGCCACCCTATGAGCATTCAATCCCAGGCCATAGCCAGCACACATGAAATCAAGCCGTAAGTTTAACCGCTGCATTGACGTATTTGGGAATCCTGTTCCGTGCCAGATACCGAAACGCACATGCAGCTTGCTCAGGTTGGCCCCAATGTGGGTGAGCAGAGCTGCGCGTAAATAACTGCATTCCGCCATGAGCCCGAGAACAAGTAAACATTGCCCTTTGTAAGCGTCTTATTACAGAGATCTCTCCATGATAGGACTGCATGGCGGTGTCTTTTAACTGTGCTGTCTAGATTATCGTTGCGCGCACGAAGGCGAAGCTGAACTTCGAATTCTATACTAACATGAATACGGGGAAACCTGTTTAATCAAATGAAATGATTTTTGCTAGGAGAAGTGAAACCCAAACCGGGAAGACAAGCGGGGAGCCAAGATGAAGGTATTTGCAGTGTGTGATGATGTTGTTTGCATTAGTCACGTTTTTTTTACGAGGACTACTAGCAGCAGCTTCTAAGGGCACACTCCTCGGACAAGCCACTGGTCAACCCCAAAAAATGCAGCAGACGCCAAGAAAGAGCTAATGTACGTCAGACTTCAAAGGCTGCACTAGGTGCTTTATGGTGGCTAATTAGCCCAGGGGAACTGCCTAGAGCACTCCGGCTAAGTCGAGTGCGAAACCACGAGGCAAATCAATGGTCGTAGGGTCGCACAAGCATCAAGGACTCCCACGCGGTCTTTGTCCACTTCCTGCCCTTGACTTTGGTTTGTATCTCCTGTCAACTCTTCCATGGTTAATGGCTCTCACGGACAGTCCCTCTGATTGATTCTCCATAGTGATGATCTAACAACGGAGAAAAAGTTACCTATACGACTATATGGAATTATGAATTATCCACCTACAATTAGGGCAGCCTCGGGCGTGAAAATGATAACTAACTCCATGAGAATTGCTATGCACTACTGTTACCCGCATCGAGACAGACTGCGGCGCCAGAAGGCAGGGTGGCGGGTATGCGCGGGTGGTAACCTGAACATGGTTTCTGTGCTGCTGTCACACTTGCACTGCGTGTGCACCTTAGATTCGAGAATTGGCCTACTCAAGCTCACTCCTCTGGTGCAGGTTTTCTTGAAGAATGCTTATATTAAATGCTCGGAAGATAGGCAACCAGCATACCCATAATTACCCCAGAAGGGTTCGTATTAGTTCTAGTAGCTCAACTGTAATAGTGGGCTATCAGCTTGAATGTGTACAACTCAATTAGCCAAACGTAGCCAAAATGCAAGCACTAACAAGTGGTTGTTGTTACGCATTCATAACTGGACTCTTCTTGAGGTAATGTGTATACATGAGCGACGCAACCATGCGATCAGAATCATTAATGAATGTAGGCATCACTAGCGCGAAGCAAAAACAGAGAATTGCGTAAATTTAATAATATCAACACTGTATCATATCTGAGTGAGAATAAGTATAACCCTGAAGATATATAGAGAACAGCTTATAAATTCAAAAATTTCTTGGATGGCGTCGGTGCAGAGACGCGTAGACCATTGTTTCATATTTTCGGGCTATTCTACGTCACGGGGTAGTTGCTACTAAACCTCCAATCAATTATCTATTACCAACGCATATACTGCAAGCAGCTGTAACTATGCTTCATGGTAGAATGCAGCAAGAGTCTAGCGTCTACAGAGCTTAGGTGTGGGGAAAAGTGTCCAATTAACAGGTCCATTACTTGACCGTAGTGAAAACAAAGTCAATACCCTCTACTCCACACGGGTAGTAGTAGCCATCTGTGGCGATTCGACAAATGAACGGTCTCACAATCAGACATGCCCTATGGCCACTGTTGTACATGGCAGCCCCTGCATGCGCACACAGGAACAGGAGACTGTGCACCAGGAAATTAAATAAAAATAACCTTGTTATAAAATAAATAATAATAAAAACAATAATCTTGTAATAAATAACCTGCGATGCAACAGGGTACGATAACATACAATAAGGAGTTCCATGAGGTAGTTCCTGGTCGATGGTGGCCTCCCGGGCCGGCACACAAGGAACAGGAGAACTAGGTGGTCACCTGTAAAAATAAGTGCATGCGTGATAATATATTCAAACAAATCAATTACACCGTCAAGAAACAAACTTGTGATGCAGAATGTGACTTCAAATCAACTTGGGTGTCGCTGGTGTTATTGTGAGGTCCGGCGACCTGCAGGCAACGCAGCAGGAAGGAGAGCGGTGCACACTGCACTTAACTTGACTTGGTCAGTGTGGCTTCAGCACATCTTTGGCTTGCTGTTGTCTTTGGCAATAAAAAAAACATTCCACCAAGAACAAATGTAATATTATCAACATCAGCAGCAGCTAGCAGCAGGTCAGCAAAACAGGACAAAAATAGAAGCAATGTATCCAAAATATTATGGATCCCAACTCTCCAATGCATCATGACAAATCATTGCAAAACTTCGCACAACATTCACTTTGTAGGGTATGGGTCTTGCACAAGGTACTATGAAAAACTTGAACTGGTTACATGCTCCAGCCTTAAGACTGCTACCGAGTCTTCTGCATCTAATCTAAGCAATTCAAATCAAGCATATGATCAAAATATCCCCCGAGATGCAGATATCTTTGTAAGCAATCATATTGCTCGTCTCAAGGTACCTTTCCAAGCCGCCATCCAGCAAACCCCTGGCCAAAGGCCACCGACCGAGAGCAGTACCAGAATCAGACTGATGACTAACCCTAAGTCCACTATGGATTTAAAAAAATTCAGATAGGTGGGCAGATTTAGCGGCCTTGTGAGAAGGGAGTCATGGCAAGTCTGAGAGCAGTGAAGCAACGCCGGCATCATTGAGATGACTCAAAAACGCACGGTACATGCACTGCACAGCTAGGCAGAGCAGTTCTACAGAGGAGACGAAAATACAGCCCATGCATCGGATTGCAGGCACAGGGCGCAGATGGTGAGAACACAGCATGCACACGCATTGGCAGAGCATCACAGGATAATAACAAGAACCTGCAGGACGATGCATGGCAGAGCAGCTTCACAGAGGATAAAGACAGCCCTGCACGGCAGGCATCATGGAACAGGGCGCAGATGGTGATATAAAGCTTGCACGGCATGGCAGAGCAAAGTTCACTCAGAGGAATGATAATACAGTCCCTGCACCGATCGCAGAGGACAGGGGCGCAGATGGGTTAAGTAACCGAGCATTGTGCATCGGTCATGGCAAGACAGTTCACAGAGTGATGTACAACGACAGCCCTCGCCACGGCAATGGCAGTGACAGGGCAGCAGTGGTTGATAAGAAAACAGCATGCATCCACAGACGGCTATGGCAAGAGCAGTTTCACAGAGATGATAGATACAGGCCATAAAGCAACGGCAATGGAGCAGAGCATTTCACAGAGAATTTGACAATGATACAACAGCCTAGAGGCGGCATGGCAGACAGGCGAGATTGCTCATAATACAGAATCTTGCAGCGTCATGGCGAGCATGTTCACAGAGGAGATGGAATACAAGTCCTGCACGGCATGGCAGGACGCAGGGCGCAGATGGTGAATTAATACACAGGCATAGGCACGGTAAAAAATACAATGCAGAGAAAGTTCACAGAGATGATAAGTACAGCCCTGCATGAGCATGGACAAGGACAAGGCGCAAGGTAAAACACATTAGCACGGCAATGGCAGAGCAATTCAAGACGATGAGATTCACCTACAGCCCTGAGACGGCTGGACAGGCAAGGGAGCGAGATGGGTTGGATGATACAGCATTGCTACGGCATGGCGAGTAGAGGTGATTTCACAGAGGATGATAATACAGCCGCATGGCGGTGCATGGACAGTGGTGCAGATGGTGAAATACAGCATTGCACAGCATGCAGAGCAGTTCACAGAGGAAGATAATACAGGCTGCACGGCATGGCAGGGCAGGGCGCAGATGGTGATGAGATACATGGCATTGCACACGCATTGGGCAGTATGCAAGTTCACAGAGGATGATAATACAGCCCTGCAGCGTGGCAACATGAGGCTGCAGATGTGATTAAACAGCAGTGGAACGAGCAAGAGCAATGGCCACGAGCAGTACAGAGGAAAGATAAGACAGCCTGCACGGCAAATGGCAGGGCAGGGCGCAGATGTAAAGGCAGAATACCAGCATTGTCCAGCGGTGGGCATGGCGAGAGCAGTTCACAGAGGAAATAGATCACACGCCCTGGCCATGGCGTGGCAGGACAGGCCAGATGGTGAGAATACAAGCATTTGCACAGCATCGCAGAGCCAGCTTCGACAGAGAGACTATAATAACATTGCCCTCATGCATGCGCCAACGACAGGCGCAGATAGGTGAATATAGTACGAGCCCTTTACAACGCATGGCAAGCAGTTCAAAAGAGGACGAATAAGAACAGCCCGCAAGGCATGGCCACAGGCGCACTTGTCTCTGAGGATAAACAGCATATGCACGAGCATGGCAGAGCAAAGTTCACAAGAGAGCGAGAAAAGACAACGTCATGCACGGCATGTAAGGGCATCCGGCAGAGCGCAAGACTAGATAAGAGGCACAGCGCCTCTGGTTGGGAGTCGCACAACCCCAAACAGACCAGCCGCAGCATGCTGGCAATACTGCAAGGTTCCCAAGCACCCACAGCAATGCCCTTCTCGGGGCCTTGCCAATGGTGCATAACCGTCACTCCCGGAATCGATTGCCTGCGAAGCCTGACCATGACACAGAGCACAGGACAAATCCCCTGCCCCTTCTCCGCCAACTGAACGGCATCCTCTAACGGCGCAAGGGGCCCCAAATCCACAACAAGGCCAATGCACCAGAATGAAGCTTTATGCCGGCTCCACGATTAATTCAGGTGTTCGATGACATCCCCAACCGAATCGAACGCCCAGGTAGCTAAGTTCCAGGAGTCCCCTGAAGCGCAGCCCCTTCATCAGCTTCCAGGCCATTGACTGGATCCATCAACCACACATGTGAGCCAAAGGACTCGTCCTCTTGTGAAACCGTGTCAAGCAGGATGGCGCGAGAGTGCGACCTCTGCACCCAGCTAGCCACCCCATCAAGTGACTCCGAAACTGCATGTGGACATAATCGCCCCAATAAAGCGCAAGCTGCGCCCTGTGCTGCCTGCGATTGTGTTTCAGGATTCGAAGGCCCGGTGCTGGGCGTTGAAGCCCATCGCGAGGGGAGACCTGCAAAAACAGGGATCCCCTGGATGGCCGCACCCACAGTGGCTGCTATCTGGCAGGAGAACAGACCTCCTTGGCCGCTTAGTACGCCCGAAGCAAGTGTCGTCAGGCATCACGCAGCAGCTTGATCACAGAGTACCTGAAGACTTGGCGATGTCCTCCGCAACTCGAAAAGAAGGCTCTGATAAGTATCCAAACGGCAGCCTCAAAAGGTGCTAGCAACACAACGCCAGTCTTCCGAGAGCAGAACGACCATCATCTCGTATGTCGTAAATTTGTGCTTGGATGATGGAGCAAAACTTCCGTACAATAATATCTATATCGTACTGGATCCCACTCTTGTAGGATGTGAAACAAGCAATCGGCAAAAAAAGCCTGCTTTTTCTAGGATGGCCACAGAAGGCCCACAAGGCACACCCACCCAGCCCGTAGTGCGAGTGCCATACTATGGAGATATACAATATGATATCTCGACCCACCTGGTGTATCTCTGTGTACAACCTATCCTATATTGCGCTGTGAGAGTGTGTGGGCTCCTTCTATCTAACAACACACTATCTTGCAAATAGCATGCTGGTACGTAAAAGGCAAGATGGAGATACTTCACTACAAATGGGTGTTTGCCAATCTAATACAGAGTCGTAATGAGTTATCATGGAAAGAGCGGGTAAGAACCCATAGATCCCGTTGTGTCGCTGAGGCTAAACAAGCTCTCGCCTCTGGAACAAGACCAACATAAAGAATCCTAGGATTCAAGAGAGGACTCTGAGGATCTTGACATCCAAGAGCTGCAGAGCTAGGTCATAGACTTTGCGTTGTGCTCTCCACAAGCTAGGATCCAGTAAAACATCAACATTTGGAGGCTGTCGATGTCGAAGTGTCATTATGCTCTGAAGTTTTGAGTCATACCGGAGGTTTAAGTACACCAAGTGCACACCAATGCAAGATTAGAGACATCCCTGATGAGAGAAGGTTGGCGTTAAAACGCCCCGAACCAAAAATGGTTCGCACGCCAACAGGGCAAGAATGAGCAATAGGCTTGATTCCTTACATCCAGCGACGTTACATAAGCAGGATCAGATTCGTTCTATAGCACAAGTTTAAGAAGCGATTCCCATTGGCTGAACACAGAAAGAATGAGGTGGTGGATAGAGCCACACATCCCTCGCTCAATGAGACCACGTCAATGTGTCGTTCCAAAAACCTGAGGATGAAAGCATATGATTGAGTGCCCTTTTTTATAATGAATTCGCATTGAGGCTCCGCTAACACTAAAGAAGCTGTTTACAGATATTTATAGCATGTCATGAGGAATACCACCTGCCGACTAACCGTATGGAATTGTGAGAATTCTGCGATTCCACATCAGAACCTCTCGTTATGAATGGCAATGGCACTAAGTATCTTTTTGGAGCAACCTAGCGACTATCTTCTACTTGTAGAAGAGCAACAGGATAGCCCGGACTGCTTAGTGGCACCGTAAATTTATTATCCCTTTTTTTCTTCTGTACTTCTCATTTGTTAGCTTCTTACCTTCCGCCACTGCAAGTGGTTTGAGATCTGGGTTCCTGCTCTAGGGGGCTTTAATACCTACGCCACTCAAAACGGGGGTTGAGAGACGGAGTTCTTTTGTTTGATCCTCGACACACCCCTCTGATGTAATGGGGTTTTTTTGCTTTGTGGGTGCTTTTTTCTTTTCTGTTAAAGCAACAGAGTCTCATACACCCATGCGTGTCAAGTAGACTTTAACATGTAATGAATGTAATGTTAATGGTCGTCGGCCAGGTGGCGGCGCACCTCACCGCTACCACGCAGAATGGACCAGTTCCACCTGGCCGACGAGAGAGTTGGCCTCACTGGGTGCCTGCGACCCATCGGATGTTAGAGAGCTACCCCGCAGGCAAGCTTGTGAGTGCCTCTTGATTGAGCATGGTTGACTTTGTGTGTGACGGTGATGTGATTGTAATTGTGATTTGTTTGTTGTCGTTTGTGTTGATTGTGTGAAGTGTAAACTGATGGTGATTGAGTGAGCGCATGCGTAGTCGGATGTACGTAAATAATTTTGGGAAGAGACGTTGCAAGATATAATGCTGGGTTGGCTTTGCAAGGTACGCGGTAGGGCAGGTGATATGTTGGTATCCAATGTGACCATGAGAGAAACAACTGCAAGCTTGCAAGGTATTACGTGGTCAGGCATGGCAAAAGCACAAGGCTCGAATGGCATGTACCGCTATAGGTACATCTTGGTGTATGTTTGAACTTAAACTATTGCATAGCTTACAGTCTTCAGCGGCTGCGCTCTTTGTCTGGGCAGCAACATCAACATTCAAAAATTATATATCTCTGGTGAGACTCTCCAGGATCAAGCCCCATGCGATGCTTGACAATTCATTAAAAGTTGCAGTTATCTGACTTTAGTTATCACACAGTTTTTTTCAAACCTACGAAGTGCCTTGCCATTCCAGTGGTGCATGGCGACGCATGGTCGTCTAAACTATGACAAATGCTCCCCCCACGCCGACCCCCATAACCTAAATGGTGCCCGAATCCTCATCGGGGTTCGGGGGCAGCGCATCGCGCTTGGGTTGCACCGAGTCGCTGGATTTGCAACACGTCACACAACAAAAAGTGTGAGCAGCAGCTTGTAGTCTCAGCCCCTTACTTATCATCTGGCTACGCGGCTAAGGTTTAAACAGGTGTACAATGCTGTGGCGTCAGGACCAGTGAAATGGACTTGATAGTGATTTGACTGGATAAACAGGCAGGAGCGCAGCCTAGAACTGGAGTCAAAACTAGATAAAATAAATGCAAATGGAATGTGTCCCTTACCTTAGTGCTATTGGATTCACCAATCAAAATCATGGAGGCTAGATGATGAGCATATTTGAATTGCCCCAGCTGTCTCTACATTTATAAGAGTGCCTAACCCATGAGAGGCGGCCAGGTTCGCATGGCCGCTGCCGACCTTTGGACTAAGATGCAAGGCTAAATAAAGGGCAATACCCGGCAGCCGGGGATGACGGTTACTGTATGTCAGAGGCGTGTTAACTGCTGCCATGTATTTGCCTTAAGCCTCAATCTTTCGAATGCATCCATTGCCATGAAGCGATATGTACAGCCAGCCTGGTATCGTTCTTGATCATTCATTCTTAAGCCTTAAATCTCATGCCTCTGCTATCTGCTATACTTCAACCGGCATCATGCAGATCGGTGCATGTCGCATCATCCAGTAGCAAACAAAGTTATAGTCAGCGTCGCAAGCGAAACGGAAAATTGGCGGAGGGGTGTTGGCTATCGGGCGACAGGTGGCAATGGAATGGAGGCAGATGGAAGCCAGTTACTTACAAGATGGTTGGTTGATGTGCCAGGCTTTGTCTCGGTCATCGTCGGGTGGGACAGACGAACAACGAGGTGCGGGCATATTTGTAGGCCTGTAGGGCACCAGGAAAAATGTAGTCATCATAACAAAATGTCCTCCTCCTCCTCATCCTCGCATGCTCCTGTCAACCATGCAGGTACACCTCAAGCGCGTACCTCCATCCCATGGCCATGCCGGAGATGGCAGTGCGCACATCCACACGGGCCAAGAATACGTCTTGGTGTACGTATCGAGGGCTCCTATCGAGAGGTACAGTCCCACACTTGTAACTCACTCAAATGGAGTAAACTCCTTCAACTACCAGCCAACAGCCAGAGCAGCCAGCTTGATTTTGGAGCACACTCGTCTGTACACATGCAGCAGCGCACACCGCAGGTGCAGCTAGCCTCCTCCCCCATCATGTGCTCTGCTCCGCCTCTGACCCCCGGCGGAACCGGGGCGAGTACATCATGCAAGTACCAAACAGTGCTCCCCAGCAGCAGATCCTATACAACCACAATTTGGTTTCCATCCCGCGCTCGGCGCACCCCAATCACATGTACAGCAGTCCCATGCCAGTAATACAATTCAGCAGGCAAGGGCACCTGCAAAGAGCAGTGGTGAGAATGAATGCAGCTTCAAGCATGGGCTTGACCCAGTGGCTGGCTATTGAGCTGGCTGGAAGCTGCCATGAGCAGCTCAAAAATGAACTGTGATAGCGGGAAGAATGAAATCAAGAACTAACCTTCCATATCACCTGTGTGTGTCCTGCGCTGCTATTCACATGGTTGTGCCATCCGGTTTTGCGTATTCATACTTTGCTGGCTTTCGTACGGTTTATTCGGTTTTACAGCCCTATGGCCCAGGTAGCACCTACATGTAGTACATGTACTGCATATAGGTGTTAGCTGTAAAATAGCACAATCTATCAGCACATACAGATATACTGCATGCACCGAATGCATACGACGTTTTCAAGAAAATATATGCGCACGGATTTTAGGTGCATACAGACCGTATGGCAAAGTTGTGATGATGTCCTGCAAAACGAAAAATTCTCGGAACAATGGCTTGGTAAACACATCGAAGACCTCCAAGACAGTCTTCTTTGCAGGCCAGCCGGATCTTGGAGGTCTTGGAGTGTTTACCCAAGCTCTGGAACCGAGACTTTTTGTTTCGTAGGATGTCATCAAAACTGTCAAGCGTGATAATAAGAAGCTTGGACTGCAAACCTAGTCAACGGGATTTCATCCAAATGATCTTAATCATGGTGGTATGCCTGTACCCCAGATGAGTTAGCTGCATTCATGAGTCTACCCTTGTTACCGGCCCCCAATGAGGGGGAATGAATGAATGAACGGCTGAACCTCAGTATGACACCCTTACAACCAGGGGAGGCTTGGTGCCGATTGTACCTTGGGGCTCGACGTCGACTGAAGCCTTTGTCTCATGCCAAAGATACCCAAGCCCAATAACTCGCAACATAGGCGTCACTGGTTCATGTTTGGGCCATGCATGGCAGCTTCCAGCCAGTTCCAACATCCAGCCCCAAAGCTTTCAGTTGCATTGAATGCATGCTAATGACACCTTTCAAGATGCAAAATAGCTAAGCTCCAGTTGGCCCGAGAATGGGGGAAGGAGCTGCCACACGAGCCTAGGGTACGAGATATATCTTAGATTTACAGACATTTGTGTGTGTGGCTATCATTCATGCTAATTGCCCAAGAACCCAATCCCTAATAAATGGACGTCAAGAATGTTACATTAGTGAGAGATCACAAGGAAGGGGATGCCATCACACTGTGCCACACGCATCGGTTCTGTGAAAATCTGGGGGAGCGGCAACTTATAGCAGCTATGGCCAGCATCGTTGACCTTCTTCCTGGCTCCCCAGTTGTGTTTTTTCTTGGTGCGACGTGATTGTGATTGAGCGACTTGGTGTGATTCCAGTACAAAGTGCAATTTATGACTAGTTTAGCCAGGCCATGCATCACCATGCAGCGATGGAAAGGCAACGCGTCGTTGGAATAAAAACAGTGCTCCCTAGATGCTGCTGTTCTGAAACTGTGCATGCTTGCAAGCTGATAGGATACTAATGAGACAGTTTTTTGTGCGTGACTGCAAGGTGATATGAAAAGAAGAAACGAGTGAGAATGAGTCCCCCAGAGTAAGGATGTTATAGACAGGGCTGTGTGTGTCTTGGGGTGCTGACTCATGATGAAATGTGTGTTTGCTTGGGGTGCTACCTAATGGTGAATGTGTGCATGCTTGGGTGCTAACTAATGGCGAATGTATGTATGTGTGTGCTTGAGGTGCTACCTAAAGGCGGATGTGTGCGTGCTTGGGCGTGTTCCTAATGGTGAATGTGTGCGTGCTTGGGATCTACCTAATGTCGAATGCTAGTATGTATGTGTGTGACTTGGGTGATTCCTCATGGTGAATGTGTGCATTGCTTGGGTGCTTAACTATTGGAAAATAGGTGTGTGCTTGGTGCTACCTAAAGCGAATGTGTGCGTGCTGGGTGCTTCCTAATTGGTGAATGTGTGTGTGATTGCGGGTGATACCTAAAGGTGAATGTGTTTGTGCTTGGGCGTGCTTCCTAATGATGAATGTGTGCATGCTTGGGTGTGCTCTTTACGCCTGCGTCCTTATCATGGATGTTTGTGGCCATGGAGTGCACGCCTCTGTTTCATTTGGGATATGTGTAGCAGCTTCTAGCAGCTCACTTTCCATGCTCCTTGGGCCCCAACCTGTAGTTAAGGGTAGGGTATTAGTACACTTGAAAGACTGATGTGAAAGTCACTCAAATGCAAGTTGAAAAACCTCAGGCTTTGCTAGTGGCTGACTGATGAGCTGACTGGCAGCTACCATGGTAGCCCAAAATGGAAATAGTGGTGCACGCTTCACAGCCTCATGTGTGTCATACCTGTATGGTAAATAAAATACATAAATAGTATGCCCTATTACGAGGCGTGAGTTGAGGGGGCAGTCCGTTTACTTGCACTAGGGCCAACCACAAATCCCCATCTCTCGCCTGCTTATAACTTGCCTTTAGCTCGACCAAAAGCACCCAATAATAAATACCAGCACCGCCTAATAATTGATCAGAACCACAAGATTAGGAACTACAAGATGTCAACCCATGACATACAAATGAATAACTTATACCAACTGCCGACCTCATGGCAAGTGTAGTCCGCGGATGATGTGTGGGAGAGAGGCGGGAGGTGAGACCCTTACCATTACACAAAGCATGTAATGTAATGTAAAAGCGCTATTACACCAAATAAAACATGTAATAATGTAATTGTAAAAGCGCGCCCAATTTATGTTTCCAAGACAAGAGCCTTCATCACGTTTAATATGTTTTAATATTCAACGATGACCCCAGAATCAGCAAGGTGATGGTAGACATCGCCTGCATTCTTCATGCAAAAAAAGCATTGATTGTGTCACTGTCAGCTGTACTAACTAGGGACAGACCAGAAATGCATGCCATGCATGCATCGAATATGAATGGCGATATTAGATGAGCTCATGGGGCATGGGAATGCGCGCTGTTATGGATTAGCTCCCACATTTCTCTAGGCCCATAACAAATTTGAGAGCGCCGTGACTTTGACGTTACATTAATATCAAGCCAGTAGAGATTTGGCCGAGGACTGGGTGTTTGTTCGTACCACTCTAATGAAAGCGCCTCTGGACCTTTGCCTTGGACCTTTGCTGGGAGAAGATAAGGGAAAAAACTGCCTAGAGTGGTGAGTGAGTGAGTTTACTTCTCCTTCTCCCTCGTGTACCATACCCAGCCGGTGGAAGACACCTATGTTCCATGGTTATTCAGCCACCTCTGGCTGCTCACCGTCTGCCAATTAGAAGTCAACCCCCATGCGATACCCACTGAAATCAGGGAGCATACTAAGCAGATTAGACACTTTCAAGACTTGTCGAGGACGGTGAGAGGGGTGATAACAAAGTAACTCACACTATGCTCCACTGATCTTGTCCGCTGATCTGGACCCTCTCACTTGATCTATTCTGTTCCGATGTTTGTTTCAAGCTTCATGGATCCTACATCCAACGCCTCGGTGTTACCAGTCATGCTTTGCTGGCGAAAAGTTATGAATGGTTTATTTGCGGTAAACATGCGTGTACTGCTAACTGCTTATGAAAAGTTATAACACCTAAGCCTTGTACTGTTTTTTTAAGGCTGCGAATAGCAGTCTTATAGGCAGCTCCCATGGTGGCTATTCAGCCAATCCTGAAGCAATCTAGTGCAACTGGAAGATGGACAATCCAGCTTTCTAGCAATGCAAAAAATATGTAGGCTTGACCCCAGGGGCCATCAAGAAGTTTTTGTTGACACCTCACGCCGGCCTCACGCCTAATGAAGTTTTTTTTGCCCTTACCCCCCCCCCCCCCCCCCATTGCTTTAAAGGCCGAATATCTTCCTCACCAATTAATAATCAGTATGAGTGAAAGTTAGGGTATACTGACCCTAACGTCGAGCTCTATCAGTTGCCATCATAAAAACGGTTTGGCTTATGTATAAGCGACCCCTACCCCACCCCCCCCCACAGAACCCCCCACAGACACACGAAATATCTCCGGTAATAAGAGGTAGGATTGCCAACTAGTTGAATTTCATCTGCAGTTCCATTTTTTTCCCAAGTGTAGTTCATAAATATCATCAGTCAGAGGAGTCTCATGAGATACAACGGTGTGCGTGTGGCCTAAGGGCCTCAGGCAGCGAATTCGCCTACCTAAACCCTAAACCCTAAACCCCTTGCGCCTACGGTAACCTCCTTAAAACGGTTTCGATTTGATTGCTATAATGTTTTCAGAAGCCCTGACTCCGTGTTGCTCACTGTCATCTTACCCACAGACACCAGGAATATTTAATATACCTACCGGGAACGACGCGATTTAAGTTGCTCGCCGTCTGCTGGTAGTAAACCGGGCCAGCCACCACTCCAATACTCTAAAGAACCGAATACTTGTGTACGTGAACTTGAACTCTGTTAGTTACTTGTTACATCAATCCGTGCTAAAGCATAGGTCAAAATATGCCTACGACTCTAGGTGTCTAGCGACTTAACACAGATAATGAATAAAAAAAAAAAAGTTCGTGTCCATGCATTGCAAATATATTAATGATACCGTTAATGTATTTCTCGGTTTGGGGTCAGTCTATATATCAGAGATTTATAACTGCCATGATAGCGCGTTAATTGCTTGCAAACTCGACAGCACAGCAATGCCCAGTCCTACAGTGACAATCTGCAAGAACCTGTCCTGCGCACAGCATGGCTTGAAGGAAATCTGCCCCCTTCAGCAAAATGCATCACGCACACTCCCAGCACAGCCCAGGCACCAGCGTGGCACCAGGGCATACAGTCCATACACCCCTGGCTACACACCCCGCGCTCCTTCGCCCCCGAAGTTTGAATAGGCAGACCCAAACGCCAGTTTCCGCTGTACGCATTCAAACCAGCAAGCAATCCGCTTCGCAGGCGTTGCATCACTCATCGCGCATGCTGTCGTTGATGAACAGTTGAAACATTCCGCAGAATGCTAGCGAATAATACAAAAGCTCCATTCAATCCATCTCGATTTGGATTCCCTCAGGGCGTATGGGCGCCCTGCAAGATCTGGGCTTTCTTTTCATCCCCCCTACTCACCGAAAGCCCATCGCTCACGCGACTCAGCTATCCTTGCCTCTGCGATCTTAGCTGCACCTAAGTCTGGATCTACTTTGCTTAGTCGCCCTGAAACCCCACCATGCCCATGCCTGTGATCTACCACATTCTCTTACCCATTGACCCATCCTCCAACGAAACTTGGAATGCTTGCAGGCCAACAACATACCCCCAGAAGCTGCAACCTCGGGTACCGCGATGCCTTGTCCTGCTGTC
Organism: Microglena sp. YARC; assembly: GCA_022414725.1. Classification (NCBI taxonomy): domain Eukaryota; kingdom Viridiplantae; phylum Chlorophyta; class Chlorophyceae; order Chlamydomonadales; family Chlamydomonadaceae; genus Microglena; species Microglena sp. YARC. Next base: position 4,503 of record JAJSRW010000440.1, on the reverse strand, counting down.
CCCTACCCTGATCTGGTCCCCTTGACCTTCCATGCCGTACTCCCCTCTCGTGGCATTCACTATGCCATCCTCCCCATCATGCACAACCCTGCATCCTGCCCTTCATTGCTCTCTAACGCATGGCCTTTATCACATCCCAGCCCCTTGCTCGTGCGCCCTGCCCTTCATAGATTACCATTACCATACTGATAGCCATCAACAATGTAAGTTCAGCCTCTTAATTCTTTATACATCCTCATTGGCCCAGATCATGTTACTCAGGTCATCTCCATCACTCAGCATTGCTGCTTTGTTGGGCTTACGGAACCTTTTATGTGGCCTAAAAGGTGCATGTGTGTTGTGTGTGGTGGTGATGGGGTGTGGTGGTGGGGGTCTGCAGGGGGCGGAAAAGGTGCCAAAGACCTAGCCCAAAGACCGCCTAAATTTGCAGATGCAGATCATCTCATTCAGCTGTTCTCATCCCTTAGCCCAGAAAAATTAGCGTATCTCACTCATCTCATCTCTCTCAGTTCAATCTCCTCACTTAGCGGCATCTGTACTTCTCTAGCTCAGCTCATCACTCAGCCCAGCCGCTCGCCTCAGCTCACCCATTCAGCTTATCTTCTCGCTTAGCTCATCTCGCTTGATCTCAGCTCAGCTCGCTCAGCTCATCCATTAAGCTTATCTCCTCACTTATGCATCTCGCTCAGCTCGGCCTCATCAATCAGTGCATCTCACTCATTTCATGTGACTAGCTCACTCTCATCACTTTGCGCATCTCACTCACATAGTGCATTTCACTCACTCATCTCATCTTATCGCATGATCTCATCTCAGCTCATCTCACCACTCATTGCATCTCCTCACATGTGCATCTTACTCAACATTTTCAACGCTTAGTGCATCATTTCTCACTCAGTCTCATCTCATCACTTTAGCTCATATCTTCCACTCAGCACATTCATCACTCACAGCATCTCGCTCAGCTCATCTGTCCCTCATTTATTGTAGGGAGATTTCCAAGTGAAGGACGTGGTCTACACTAAGTGGGATACTGAGGCTACTGATGCTCCGCAGAGGTGCAAGCTTCCCATCCACGGAAGGTAGGATACATCTCACGCTCTTGCCTGCCCCATGGCATCAATATAATTTCATTATTTTGATACTTAGTTCCATGAGTTCAACCACCGACGGGCTGTCATGGGATGTATTCATGTATTTCCAACTCGTTGCATACGGGAATGCTCTTAAGAGATAGCCACCCCATGCTCAGACAGCCTGCTGTTCAAATTGCTGTCCCTGCCCATAGCTCAGTAGCCAGCCTTCCATTGCTGAATCCGTCCCTCGGCCTAGCCCCCTCTCTTACATATAGCCTGCCTCCCTCCATTGATGTCCCTGTCGTCCACTCGTGTAGCTCCTTACCACCACCTTCATACGCCTGCTGTCCCTGTCTTCACTCATGTAGCCACCCTTCCATTGCTGTCCCTTCCTCCGCTTATGTAGCCTGCCGCCAATGTGCCTCCATGCCTGCTGCTCATGTATTGCTGCCCTCCTTAGTCGCTGCTTTCGTCCATGTCTTCACTCGTGTAGCCTACCTTCCATGCTGGTCCGGCCTGCCTCCGCCCTCATGCTAGCTGCCGCTCCATTTGCTCGTCCTACTGCCATCTATGCCTAAACCCCTCCTCCATGCTGTCCCTGCCTGCTTATGTAAGCCTGCGCTCCATTGCTGCGTACCCTGCTCCCACCCAATGCTGGTCCTTGCCTCCCGCTCTCGTAATCTGCCCTCCATTGCTGGTCCCTGCCCTCACCTCATGTAGCCTGCCCTCCATTGCTGTCCCTGCCTCCGCTCATGTAGCTGCGCATCCATTGCTGGTCCCTGCCTCTGCCTTATGTAACCTGTCCTCCATTAGCTTTGCCGTCCCTGCCTCCGCTTATGTAGCCTGCGCTCCATTGCTGTCCCTGCCCTCCAATGCTGGTCCTTGCCTCCGCTCTCTAATCTGCCCTCCATTATACCTTCCCTGCCACACTCATGTAGCCTGCCCTCCCATTGCTGTCCCGCATGCCGTCATGTACTGCCATGCTGATCCCTGCCTCTCATGTCTCCTCCCTTGCCACATCGGCGCTCGTAAGCCTGTCTCCATTGCTTGGTCCCTGCCTCCTGCCAAATGCTTCTGCTGTCCCGTCTCTCAATCTGCCCTCCATTGCATGGTCCTCCCTGCGCTCCTGCTGTATAGCCTGTCCTCCATTGCTGTCCCTGCCTGGTTCCTCATTAGCCTTGCGCTCCATTGCTCCCTTGCCCTCCAATGTGTCCTTGCCTCCGCTCTCGTAATCTGCCCTCCATTGATGGTGCCCTGCCTGCGCCACTCATGTAGCCTGCCCTCCATTAGCTCGGTCCCCTGCCTCCGACTTCATGTAGGCTGCCTCGTCCATGCTGGTCCTTATCACACCGGCAATTTGCCCTCCAATCTCGGTCCTTTGCCTCCGCCCTCTCGTAATCTGCCCTCCATTCCGCTGGTCCTTGCCCCTACTCATGAGCCTGACCTCCATTACTGGGCCCTGCCGCCTCCTTGCCACTCCCATGTAGCCTGCCCTCCATCGCCTGAGTCCCCCTTATCACTCACTCTAGATTTACCCCTTCATTTTTGCTGGTCGGCTGCCTCTAGCCACCCTACCACCCCGGTTAAGCTGGCCCTCATTTGCCGTCGTCCTGCCCTCCGCACATGTAGCCTGCCCCTCCAAATAATGCTGTCCCTGCCTCTGCCCATGTAGCCTGCCCTCCAATGCCTAGTCCCAAAAAGCTGAATGACTCAACTCAAAACTGCAATGTAGCATGACCTCTATTTTTGGTCCCACAACCTGTCCCATGTAATATAGCCTGCCCTCCCATGCTTGGTCCTCCTGCCTCCAACGATGCTTCTCTTGACGTAGCCAGCTGACGAACTCCCACTAACCCTTGACCGCCACATTTTATAAGTAGCCACCTGATCGCGGCTAGCTTGCCATGGATGCTTTGGCAATGAACCGCTCCACCCGCCACTCGCGCGACCCGCCCCCACACAACACACATACAGCACGAACCAACCTACCCCGACTGCCAAGCACGACACGCAGCCCCACTCACGCGAAAGAACCACTAGCACAAAAACACGGCACCATCGCCGTCCCACTTAAAAGCGCCGCCAGCACAACACCCACATCATACACCTTGCTGCCCCAACTCATCCTATCTCGCTACACAACTCCGAACAATAGCGTGACCTGCCAATTGTGTCAGCAAGCGTCCAAACACCCGATTGCACCAAACTATGGACCTCTACTGCTTGATCATAGGACAGAAGCCCGGACCGCTGAGGTGAGAAGAGAAGACCATTACAGCGCCTAATTGCTGTGTGACTCTCAACAAGTACTCGCCCACCTCTAAATCCAGGGCTAGCGTAAGGCACTCTTCCCCGGATCCATACCTGATAACCCTACACATCCCACATAAATCACGCCCTATTACCTCAACCGCTCCACACACCCATTCCCCACATTCTAAAACCCTACACAGTCTGTATGGCCCCCCTCGCCACCACCAGCGCAAGAGAACACGCAACCCCCCTATACCAACACACTCAGCTTCACCCACTATGTTCACCACCCCCCTCCCGCCCCAACAACCACCCTATCCACCACCAACCACTAATCACATCAACCCTACCTGTCGCGCTTCACCGTTTATGCACCATCATTCACCATTGTATAGGTCGTCTGAAGGTTTGGTCAGATGTCAGAGCTTACTCATCCAAATAGGACCACTGGTAGCCGATTATTCCGTAAGTGCAAGTGCCAGAGTCTGTACCCAACTAAATCCTCAAGAAGACAGAGATAGCCGTGGCTCAGCCTTTTTGCTGAGCTATTGTGCCGTGACGCTCCCAAGTGTCTAAGGAGTAATGTCGAAACTAGCCTCTGAGTATTCATCAGCAGAATCTGAAAATGGCTAGAGATTAGGTTCAGTGGTAGTCAAGTGGGGTGCACGGAATTTGTTGGTGCTTGCAGGTGCGACTTATTATAATTTGTTATTTATTTTGGTCAAAGATTAGGAAAATTGTTATGATGGTTTGCGTTCCATAGGGAGTCAGTTGCCTGTATAATGTTTTTTATGTAGCTACCGTCTATCAAGTTGTTGAAGTACAACTACTTAAGATACATGTGAAAACCTAACTCATGGATGATTTTAGATCACCATGAACAATTTGGAATAACAATTGTTCGAAAGTTATCTGACACGACGCAAATTGCCACAACCTATCAGCACCATTTTTTCCAAGCGACCATATCCATTCTCAGAATTATTATCTCAAGGACTAGACATCAGATATGCACAGATTAAATAGATGTCATCTCAGATACCTAGCGGAGTCACAGCGCAGCGTGAGCGGATGGTTCGAGATGTTTGGAGACTTGCTCTGAGGTGTAATTGAGTTGGGTTTGGTTAGAGAGGCCTTCGTAGTTGATGATTTTATTTATGAGACTGGTCCGTAA
>JAJSRW010000439.1:0-24964 GCA_022414725.1 Microglena sp. YARC | reverse complement strand
TCCCTGATGCCCCCACTTGCGCTGTCCACACACAAGGTCTGAGACACACCACCTAATTAACACAGAGCAGCGGGACTTGGTGGTGCCAGCCACAGTCATACACATCTACTACCCAGTCAACGAACCACACGCTCCCAACTTGGCGCAGCAGGGAGGACAGCCCTAGAGCCCCACCCGTGTTGCCAGTCACCCCAAGAACTAACTTGCTATACCCTCACGACTAGCGCATCTTCCTTGCCTACAATTCTAACCCCAGCAATTAAAAACAGTACAACTCCCATAACACCTGACAGTCACAATATCGCAGCAAGTAAAGTAGACCAAGTCCCACACTAACATATAACACAGCAGAAAATAACTATGCCGAGCTAAATCCACCAGTAGTACTACGCCTGTGCGGAGCGAGATAATCACAGAGAATACAAGTCAGAGAGCGCCGACCTCCTATATTCCTGAATTTGTCCTCACTCTACTTGTCCGGCACATGTTCAACCACCTTCGATTACGGTGTACCTTCTGCCCACACACGTATCACGCACTCGCGCTTTTGCATTTTATACGAAGCGGCGCTGGCAGACACAAGGACCACGGCAGGCTAGCCGCCAACGAGCGAGTAGTGCGCACCCCCAGCATTGCAGCCGCAGCGGCACCAGCAGAGCAAAGCAGTAACGCAAAGATCCAAGCAGTGGTCTCTAGCACCAACCAAACCTTTATCAAGCAACGCCGAAGAAGCAATTCACCTGGCCTCTGCCCTAGCCCTGGCCCTGGCACACAACCTCAACGCTCGCACCCGGCCTCCAGCTCACCAGGGTCACATGAATAGATTACTTGGCACTTAGCATCCCATCAAGCTTAGCACCAGCACACTCTAACCTAGCGTAACACCGGAACATTCATTAAGCACCTGAGCCCTGAGCCCTATGCCCTGGCTCTGCTAAGGCACCAACCTCACCATCAAAAGCTCTGCACCACCCAGCTCTATCAGGTAAAGTGGCCGGCCTGGCCTGGATGGCACTCATCAAGCTTGACCAGCTCAGTTACGAGCGGTATAGTACTGGTAGAACAGCAGCACCAGTTGGCACTAGCAGCGAGTCAGCAGAAGCAGCTGCGCGAGGCCACGTGCTTATCTACACACACACACGCACAAACAAGCTACCATCAGCCTCTGGTGCTGATCACTAACCAAAAAGTTGAAATAACGGAGCATTTTGCGTAGCTACGTATGTGGTGTGGGCTGCAGAATGTGTGGACCAGTCACCAATGCTGTGTGGTACACAACTGAGGCATACGTCGTATTCACACTGTCACGACGTCACAACCACACAGCTCACCCCATCAATTAACCTCAGCACATCTCTGAGTGCTTGCTTAATCGACTTACAAAAGAGCGTGGGTGAAAGTCAAGAGTCATTTGCGTGCAATGTATGTGTGTGGGGCATGTGCCATGAGCTCGTGGTTGTAACATGTGTGTGGCAATGACAACACGCTCCCAGAGAGGCCACTCTCCTAAACACACCACACAGCATCACAGACAGCTACATCACCCCCAGGTGCATCATCCTCAAACAGCGAGTAACCAAAAGGGTTGAGAGTAAGAGCATCTTGCGTGTACTTGTGTGCTGTGGGAGTCCATGTTGCCGGCTTGTACATTGTGCGTGTAAATTCGCAGCGCACCAGAGGCCATGTTTTACAACATCTTCACCAAAGGCGCAGACGTGCTTACCCAAAACCCAAGCCGACTCATCAACCTCCAAAGTGCGACATACGCCCACATATGCTACAAATAAAATGGTTGTAGAGTAAGAGCAACAGCGTGACGAATGTAGTCGCCGGTAGAGTTCCCATGTGTGTCGGAATATAGTAGCGTAGTAATGGCAAGCCATAGGCCATGTGTTACAGCACCAGGCATAGGCGCAGACTGCATACCCTTGCGCACAAGACCTCTGGGGCTCATCCACTCCACCGACAAGTACTTCAAGTATGTACAGTCATGATTTGATGTCGAACATGTTGGGATGAGATCTGTCATTGTGTTGCCTGAGCGTAGAGTAAGTATGGTGTACGCGAGCGCGCGCGCCGCGCGACCCCTCTCCCCCCTCCCTCCCCACCGAGTCCACCCGACACATGCCCCTCCCCTACCCCAATCCGTCATCACCCTCTCACCTCCTCCCACCTTACACTGTCACACCGCTCCCAACCCTCCAACCGCCTCAACTGCGCGCGCGTCGTCCACAGACTCCTCCCCCACCCGGGCCCTCTCACCCTCTGCCCACACCCTTCTCACTGCGCTCCCTCCACCTCTGCACTCCCACCGGGCGGCCCCCAACCTCACCGCCTTCCACAGCGTCCACTTCTCACCACCATTCTCATCACCGCCTCGCCCACCCCCTCTCACTCTCTCTGCACCAGACCCTCCACCCCTCCCCCCTCTGGCCCGCTTCTTACCTCCTTTCCCACCCCTCAATCTCACGACTCCCCAACTATCCCCATCAACCCGTCGTCCCACACCCCGCCTCCTCACCCCCCTCTCCTTAAGACCTCTCTACTACGCATTGCACAATGCACATACCCCCTTACTCCCTCCCACCACTGTCTTCACTAGGTCCACAAGTGCAGTTTGCAGGACCGCGCTCGGCATTCGAAAAGACCGCGTGGACCACACGCATTTAAATAGACGTGTGCCGGACAAGAACAAGTGCTCAAAGGTGCGCAGGAAGCTGGTCTGTAGAAGGTGAGCTACGGCGTGATGTCGTGTTATCCCACCCCCTCCTGATGTTCACACACACGCACACACCTCCATCACTAACGTCGCCACCTATGCCTATCCCCATCCAGACAAACCCCGACATTAAACAAGCCCGCAACCACCGTGGGTCGGCAATTGAAAGACCGCGTGTGCGCGAGAGAACGACTAGGAACAAGTGGTGCAGGAAAGCTTGGCTCAAAGAAGGTGCGCGAACCACAGTGGTCTGTTATCAACAACTGATGTTCAATCAGCCACCCACCCTACTCCTCCCATCACTACCCAACCAATAGCACGCACACTCGCCCACCCGTCCACCTACATCCACCACACACCCGCCAAAAGCCCAACACCCACCGCTGGCCCTCGCGCATTAAAAGACCCGTGTGCCGGGACGCAAGAACAAGGGTTCCCCAGGAAAGCTTGGCTCAGAAGGTGTGCTATGCTCAAATATCTCCACATGAACAGGGGTCGGTTATGGTATATAGATATTGCGAATAAATAAATATTATATAATAACCTTGCATATAATAGTCGGACGAGCCGTCTCACCGAATTTCGAATTTATCTGAAAACTTACATTATTGTAACACTATAAATAATATTAGACTTTGTCAAACACTTATTTTCAACACTTATATATTATGCTGTTCCCTTCTCAATGAATAGCCAGCTCTGTCGCTCACTCACAGTTTCCACCTTTGATTATATTAGAACAGCGATTGGCCACATAAACTATATGGTGGCTTCTAGAAAGCTTAGAGCCTAAGAAGCTGCGCTATGCTAGACTCATAGATATAAAGTGTTAAAAGCTGTCGGGAAAGCTTGTAGCAGAAGGTGTGATATTCATATATACTACCTCATGAATAAGCCATGTGATGCCTCACGGTTTCTTTCTTTTGATTATGCATAGAGCGGAGAGTGGCCACAAGAAACTAGTGGTGTCCCAGTAAAGCTTGGACGACAGAAGTGTGTGCTTAACTAACTCATGAAAGCCATGGCCTTCACTGTTTTAAGAACTTTTGATTATGTTAGCAGTCGACTGGGCCACATAAACTAGTGGTGCTAGTAAGCTTGGAGAGAAGGTGTGCTAATGAGTTCTCAACGATAGAGAAGAGCGCTAACGAACTCCATGAATGCCAGCATGGTATAGAAGATACAACGTGTTTTTTATGTTTTAACTTTTGATTATGCATAGCAGCGAGTGGCATCGAGAAACTAGTGGTGCTAGCAAAGCTTGGAGCAGAAGGTGTGCTTATACTAGACTCATTTAAAAAGCCATGGCGCTCACTGTTCACTTTTGACCAATTATGCATAGCAAGCTTCTAGGCAAGCAAGTGGTAAGTGGTGCCAGGAAAGAATGGAGAAGAAGATGCGCTGTGCTAGACTCATAATAATAGATAATAAGGTAAGTAGTGTCGTGAAAATTGGAGCAGAAAGGTGTGGTGTACACTACAACTCATTAGGATGTTAACAGCCCGTTGGCAATAAACAAGTGGTGCTAGGACACAGCTTAGGCTAAGAAGACACTGCGCATATGCTAGAACTCATATATATAACGAGGTTAAGTAGTGTCGGGAAAGCTTGTAGCAGAAGGTGTGAATAATCTATACTTACCTACATCATGAATGAACCCCATGGCCCACGGTTTCTTATTTTGATTATGCTATAGCAGCGAGTGGCACAGAAACGACTAGTGGGCTAAGTAAAGCTTGGAGCAAGAAGGGTGATATACTATATCTCATGAAAAAGCATGGCCTCCACTGTTTTTAACTTTTGATTTATGCATAGCAGCTTCTCAGGCAACGGGGGTATGTGGTGCCCAGGAAAGAATGGAGAAGAAGATGCGCTAATGCTAGACTCGATAATACTATGGTAAGTACTAGTGTCGGGAAAGCTTGGAGCAGAAGGGTGTGATGTACTACACTCATTAATAAGCCATGTGAGGCCTCACGGTTCTTCTTTTGATTATGCAATAGCAGCACTGGCCAGCAGAACTGTGGCTGCTAGTAAAGCTTGAGCAGAAAGGTGCGCTATGCTAGACTCATAAATATATAACAAGGGTAAATGTGGGAAAGCTTGGAGCAGAAGGTATGAAATATTTTCTATAATCATGAATAATATATCCTCGTCCTCTTCTTTCTCTCTCCTCGTCTCCTCCTTCCTCTCTCTCCTCTCTTTCACGCTCTCTCCTTCTCCTCTCTATCTGCCCCCTCTCTCCCTCTCGTCCCCCTCCCCCTCTCTACCTCCTCTCCCTCTCCATTCCCTCCTCTCCCCTCCCTCTCTCCTCCCTCGCTCCCTCCTCCTCACTCTGCTCTCTCTCTCCTCTCTCCCTCTCCCTCCACTGCGTATTCCCCCCCCTCCCTCTTCTCCTCTCCTCTCTCCCTCGCTCTCCCTATCCTCTCCCTCTGCTCTCCTATATACCCTCTCCATTGACCTATTACCTTCCTACCCTCATACCCACCCCAGCCTTACCCTGGAAGCTCCTGCCCAGAGGGGACCGTAGCTGTCCCAAAGACTGCAACAAACAGGCAAACCTGCAACCATGCCACTGGCATGTGTGAATGCAGGCTGGATTCATCGGAGATGACTGTACAGGGTAAGTGTACTGCGCGCCCCCCCCACCCCCCCCCCCCCTCCTCAACACTTCCCGCCCCTCCCTCCCCAACCCTCCCCCACACCCCCCCTCCGCGTGGAGCCCTGCGCCCCTGAGCAGCCTCAAGCCCAACCTACACCGCAAGGCGCCACCCCCCCCTAGCACCCCCCGCCCCAACCCCCCTACGCTCAACTGCCCCCCCTACCCGAACAACCACACGGCCCGTCGCCCCCTACCCTACACCCCCTACCACCCTTTCTACCGACCCCTCCTACCCCCCAACCGCCCTACCACACTTCCACTAACCTAGTCCCCACCCCTACCACTTCCACCTCCCTTATCCCTGCCCCCTGACTACCCCCCCGTACCCACTTCCACCCCCCTTACCCCTATCGCCTACCATTCGACCCTTTACCTACCCCCTAGTACGAATTTCCACCCCTTAGCCCCTACGCCTATCCCTACCCCCATAGCCGAACCACCCCTACCACACCTCCCTACGCCCCACTTATCCCTACCATCCCCTCACCCCCTCAACCCCCGCTACCGATTCTACCCCTACTCCCACCACTACCTTACCTCCCTACCGCCAACCCTACCCACTTCTACCACTTCAACCCACCTTCTACTTTACCCATTCGCCCAACCCACCCCAAAACCCTCGTACCTACCTCCTACCCACCCTACCTCTACCAAAGTCCCTACCCCCACACCACTAGCCACTTCTACCCCCCCCTAGACCCTCCGCGCACTATCTTACCCCTACCCCCACCCATCCTTACTAACTTCCCCCCCTACGTCCTCCCCAACTACCCTACCTCCCTACCCGTCGCACTACCCCCCCAACCCCCTACCACTTCTGCCCCCCTACCCCCCAACCCCTACCACTTCCCAACACCCTCTTGACCCCCCACTAACCCTCCTCCCTATACTCCCCTACCCCCCAACCCCTACATTCACCCTTCCCAACCCCTACCACTGTCACACCTACCCCTACGGTCCCCTACCCCCTACCACTCCCCTACCCCTCACAACCCTCCCTACGCCCCCCACAGCGGTCCCACTAATCACTTCACCCACCGCACTACCCCTAGCCCCCCCCCCCCTACTCCACAACCCCCCAATCCCCCTACCACTTCTAACCCCTACCCCCCACCCCACCCCCCCTACCACTGGTCACCCCCCCTACGCCCCCACTACCCCTACCTCCCCTACCCCACCCCCCCAACCCCCCCCGACCCTACCTAGACCCCTACCTCCCCCCAACCCCCTACCACTTCCACCCCCCTACCCCCCCCATCCACCCTACCCCTACCATCGCTCCTGATGGAGCATGAACCCCCCCAACGAATACCCCCCACTACCCCTACCTACCCCTACCCCCCCCAACCCCCCTACACTTCCACCCCCCTACCCCCCACTACCCTACCTCATCCCCTACCGCCCCCACCCCCCCTACCACTTCTACCCCCCTCCATCCCACCCCCCCTACCACTTCCACCACCCCTACCCCCACTCCTACCCCCCTATGCCCCCAAGCCCCCCACTACCCTACCTCCCCTACCCCCCCCCCCAACCCCCCTACCACTTCCACCCCCCTACCCCCCACTAACTAACATCCCCTAACCCCCCTTCCCCCCCCCCACCCCCTACACTTCTACCCCCCCTACCCCCCAACCCCCCCTACCACTTCGCCCCCCCCCTAACCCCACTACCCCTACCTTCCCTACCCCCCCCTACCCCCCAACCCCCCTAGGCCACACTTCCCACTCCCTCTACCCACAAGAGGAAAAGAGCCTGAGTCATATATGAAGCCCTAAACAGCCTACCCTCCCCCACCCCCCTACCCCCCTCCCTGCGCACGACACGCGCGCGAGCGAGGGCCCGACACGACACCCACATCATCCAACCATACACCACACACACCCCTACCCCAAATCCTAAGTTTGAGTTACCAATCTACCCCTTACGCCCTCTCACCCCCCCGCCCCCCCCCCCCCCCCCCCTCCCCCACCCCTAGCCCCTCCTACCCCCTACCCCTTCCACCCCCCCTCTACCCCAACCCCCACAGCCCTCACCCCCCTACCTCCCTATCACCCCCCTACCCCCCACCCCCTCAACCCCCTACCCGCCACCCCACCCACCCACATCCTCTGGCTGCCCTACCAGACCCCTCCTACCCCCAACCTCCAGTTCAAAAAACGACGTGCACGGGAGAACTTTGAAAGCCCCGCAGACCCAAGCAATGGGTCCTACGTGAATCGAACAGCCCTACCCTCCTCCTACGCTCCCATCAATCCCCGCGAGAATTCGCTAACGCGAGCCTGGACCCCCCCACCTCCACCCCCCTCCCTCGCCCACCCCTACCCCCTATGGAAGCCAACATGAGCACTACCCCGAACCTCCCCCCTATCCACCCCTTACCTATCTCCCATTGACGAGGTATACCCACCTCGCCCCCCCCCCACCCCTACCAAACGCCTAACGTCCCCCTACACTTCAACCTCGCCCCCCTACCTAGTAGGAACGTCCCTACTAACTCCCCCCCCCCCTACCCCAGGTTCAAAAACGACATGCAGGGGAGAATATTTCGAAACCCCGTCAGAGCCCAAGCAATTGAGCCCAAGTCATACATGGATGTCAACGGCCTAGCCTTCCTACCTCCCCCCCCCCCCCTCACACAGTACACACACCTACCTGCCACCCCTACACCCCTAACACCCCCCTACATCCGCCACCCCAAAAACCACCTATCCCCCCCTACCCCGCCCACCCCTCCCACCGCCGCTACCCTACACCGCCCACCCCTACCCCGCCCTCCGCTCACTCCCAGGTTCAAAAACGACCGTGTACAGGAGAACTTCGAAACCCCTCCGACCCAAGCATGAACCCAAGTCCTATATGGATGTCGACAGCTACCCCCCTACCCCATACCCCCTTACCCTCCATCCCCTCTACCCCCTACCCCCACACCCTCCCTACCACCCCCCAACCCCCTACCCCGCCACCCTTACCCGCCCTCTCCGCTCACTCCCAGGTTCAAAAACGACCGTGTACAGGAGAACTTCGAAACCCCTCCGACCCAAGCAATGAACCCAAGTCCTATATGGATGTCAACGGGTCTGACAAGGCTTGGACAGTAGGCAGTTCCATATACGGGCGTTGCGCAGGTAAGGGGTGGTAAGGGTTAGGTTTGGGTGGTGGGGATTAGGTTTGGTGGGTGCCTGTGCCTGTGTGTGTGGATGTGTGAGGGTGTGTGGTGGTGGGTGTGTGTGGGTGTGGTGTGGTGTGGTGTGGGTGTGGGTGTGTGTGGTGTGTGGGTGTGCGTGTGTGTGTGTGTGTGTGGGGGGGGGGGGTGAAGACAGGGAATTGTGTGTGGATGGGTGCATGGATGTGGGTTCGGACAAGGTATGGGCAGAAGGCAATCCCATATATATATATATATATATAGCGTTGCGCAGGTAAATGGTTAGGGGTTAGGGGTTCGGTTGGGGTGGTGGGGGTTAGGTTTTGGTGGGTGGATGGGAGGAAGGGAGAAGCCTAGGTGGATGGGTGCCTGGTGGATGGGTGCCTAGGTGGATGGTGATGGGTGCTAGGTGGATGGTGCCTAGGGGATGGGTGCCTAGGTGGATGGGTGCCTAGGTGGGATGGTGCCTAGGTGGATGGGTGCCTAGGTGGATGGGTGCCTAGGTGGATGGGTGCCTAGGTGGATGGGTGCCTAGGTGGATGGGTGCCTAGGTGGATGGGTGCCTAGGTGGATGGGTGCCTAGGTGGATGGGTGACGGTGGGGGTGCCCTAGGTGGATGGGTGCTAGGTGGATGGGTGCTAGGTGGATGCGGTGTCCTAGGTGGATGGGTGGTCTAGGTGGATGGGTGCCTAGGTGGATGGGTGCCTAGGTGGATGGGTGTCCTAGGGATGGTTTGCCTAGGTGGATGGGTGCCTAGGTGGATGGGTGCCTAGGTGGATGGGTGCCTAGGTATGGGTGCTTATATGGGTCCTGGTGGATGGGTGCCTAGGTGGATGGGTGCCTAGGTGGATGGGTGCCTAGGTGGATGGGTGGGCCTAGGTAGGTGGAATGGGTGCCTAGGGTGGATGGGTGCCTAGTTGGATGGGTGTCTAGGTGGATGGGTGCCAGGTGGATGGTGTAGGTGGATGGGTGCCTATGTGGTGGATGGGTGGGTGGAGGGTGCCTAGGTGGATGGGAGGGTGGGTGCCTTAGGTGGATGGGTGCCTAGGTGGATGGGTGCTAGGTGGAGTGGGTGGTGCCCTAGGTGGATGGTGTTGCCTAGGTGGATGGGTGCCTAGGTGGATGGGTCCTAGGTGATGGGTGGTCAGGTGGATGGGGTGGAATGGGTTCATGGGTGCCTAGGTGGATGGGCTGCATGGAGTGCCTAGTTGGATGGTCATGGGTGCCTAGGTGGATGGGTGCTAGGTGGATGGGTGCAAACAAGACAGATGGTTGTCCTATATGGATGTCAACGGTTCTGACAAGGCTTGGACAGTAGGCAATTCCATGTACGGGCGTAGCGCAGGTACGGGGTGGTAAGGGTTAGGTTTGTGTGGTGGGGATTAGGTTTGGTGGGTACTGTGCCTATGTGTTGGGGTGTGGGGGGTGTGGGGTGTGTGTGTGTGGGGTGTGTGGGTGGGGGGGTGAAGACAGGGAATTGTGTGTGGATGGGTGGCATGGATGTCAACGGTTTGACAAGGCTTGGACAGTTGGCAATTCCATGTACGGGCGTTGCGCAGGTGTGTGTGTGTATGTGATTGTTTGTGTGGGTGGAGGGGTGGGGGTTAGGTGTGTTGGGGGTGGGGGTGGGGGGGGTGGGGTGAGGTGGGGGGTGGTGAGGTGGATGGATGTCAACGGTTTCGGACAAGGCTTGGACATTTGGCAATTCCATATATGGGCGTTGCGCAGCTGTGTGTATGTGATAGTTTGTGTGTACGTATGTATGTATGGGTGGGTGTGTGTGTGGGGGGGTGGGGGGTGGGTGGGGGGGGGGTAGGTGTGTATGAGGGGGTGGGGATGTGGGATGTGTGGGTGTGTGTGGTGTGGGGGGGGGGGGATGTGGGGTTTGTGTTGTGTGTGTGTGTGGGTGTGGGTGTGGGGGGGGGGAGGGATGTGGATGGGTGTCAACGGTTCTGGCAATGCTTGGACAGTTGGCAGTTCCATGTACAGGCGTTGCGCAGCGTAATGGGTGTGTGTATGTGATTGTTTTGTGCGTGTGGGTGGGTGGTTTAGGTGGGTTTGTGTGGGGGGTTACGCAGGTAAGGGGTGTGTGTATGTGATTGTGTGTGGGGGGTGGTGGTTTAGGTGGGTGGGTGTGGGGGGTTGCGCAGGTAATGGGGTGTGTGTATGTGATTGTTTGTGTGTGTGTGTGGGTGGTTTAGGTGGGTGGGTGTGGGGGGGTGCGCAGGTAAAGGGGTGTGTGTATGTGATTGTGTGTGTGGGGGGTGTTTAGGTGGGTGGGTGTGGGGGGTGCGCAGGTAAAGGTGTGTGTGTATGTGATTGTTTGTGTTATGTGAGGGTGGTTTAGGTGGGTGGGTGTGGGGGGGTGCCCAGGTAAAGGGGTGTGTGTATGTGATTGTTTTGTGTGTATGTGTGGGTGGTTTAGGTGGGTGGGTGTGGGGGGGTGCCCAGGTAAAGGGGTGTGTGTATGTGATTGTTTGTGTGTATGTGTGGGTGGTTTAGGTGGGTGGGTGTGGGGGGTTGCGCAGGTAATGGGTGTGTGTATGTGATTGTGTATGGGGGTGGTGGTTTAGGTGGGTGGGTGTGGGGGGTGCGCAGGTAATGGGTGTGTGTATGTGATTGTTTGTGTGTATGTGTGGGTGGTTTAGGTGGGTGGGTGTGGGCGGGTGCGCAGGTAAAGGGGTGTGTGTATGTGATTGTGTGTGTGTGGGGGGGGGGGTTGCGCAGGTAAAGGGGTGTGTGTATGGTGGGTGGTTTAGGTGGAGGGTGTGGGGGATGCGCAGGTAAAGGGGTGTGTGTATGTGATTGTGTGTGTGGGGGGGTGGTTTAGGTGGGTGGGTGTGGGGGGTTGCGCAGGTAATGGGTGTGTGTATGTGATTGTGTGTGGTGGGTGGTTTAGGTGGGTGTGTGGGGGGTTGCGCAGGTAATGGGTGTGTGTATGTGATTGTTTGTGTGTATGTGTGGGTGGTTTAGGTGGGTGGTGTGGGGGGTTGCGCAGGTAATGGGTGTGTGTATGTGATTGTTTGTGTGTATGTGTGTGTGTGGGGGGTTAGGTGTGTGGGGGTGGGGGTGGGGATGTGTGGGGTGGGGGGATATGTGGGGGGGGTAGGTTTGTGTGTGGGGGTGGGGATGTGGGTGTGTGTGGTGTGTGGGGGGGGGATTTGGGATGTGTGTGTGTGTGTGTGGGGGGGGGGGATGTGGGGTGTGTGTGTGTGTGGGGGGGGGGGGGATGTGGACCGGGTGCAACTGTTCGGACAAGGCATGGGCAGTAGGCGATTCCATATATGGGCGTTGCACAGGGAAGGGGTGGTAAGGGTTAGGGGTTAAGTTTGGTGGGTGGGTGGATGGATGGATGGGTGCTTGTGTGTGTGTGTGTGGGGGGGGGGGGGGTATGTGTGTGTGTGATTGTTTGTATGTATGTGTGTGTGTGATTGTATGTGTGTGTTAATACGTGTGATTGTTTGTGTGTATGTGTGTGTGTGATTGTATGTGTGTTTGTGTGTCTATGTGTATGTGTAGGTGTGGCTGGCTGTCCAGTGCAATCAAACAGGCTGCCCCTCTCAACCTCACGCCTTGTAATAAGGTGAACTATTTATTTACTTGCATTTATTTGCATTTATTTGTATTGGTTTGCATTGGTTTGCTATGCAGGTGTGTGTGATGATGACCTGGCCATGTGCTATTGCATTGGAACCTATGGGAGGATCCCGGCCTGAAGGATCTCCTCCTAGTACCCCCCCCCCCCCCCCCCCTTCCACACCACACACTCCCCCCCCCCCCCCCACACACACAACACAACACACCACACACCCGCCACCACCACCACCTTCACCTGTTTTCTTGTGCAGGTGTGTGTGACGATGACTGGCCATGTGCTATGCAGTGGAACCTATGGAAGGATCCCCGCCCCTGAAGGATCTCCTCCTAGTACACCACCCCACCCCCCTTCCACACCCACACACTCCCCCACCCCCACACACCCCCACACACACCACACACACACCACCCCACCACCTTCACCTGTATTCCCTGTGCAGGTGTGTGTGACGATGACCTGGCCATGTGCTATTGCAGTGGAACCTATGGAAGGATCCCGGCACCTGTGGGATCTCCTCCAGGTACCCCTCCTATTCAACGAGGACGGCCTATGGTGACCCAACACTGTCAGCCCTCTCACGTAAGTGTGATCACTTCATTTTACTACCGGTCCCCATTATTTTATTATTTTATTGTTATTCATTTCTATTTTTAGTTCGCCACATGCTATATTTCCTCTTTATTTATACCCTCCCCCCCCCAACCCCCAACCCCTTATCAACGAGGACGGCCTATGGTGACCCAACACTGTCAGCCCTCTCACGGAAGTGTGATCACTTCATTTGCCTACCGGTCCCATTTTTTGTGACTATTGGTTTTTTGTTCGCCACATTTTCTATGCTCTATTTATGTACGCCACCCCCAGCCACCCCTCCTATTCAACGAGGACGGCCTATGGTGACCCAACACTGTCAGCCCTCTCACGTAAGTGTGATCACTTCATTTTACTACCGGCCCCATTTGTTGTATTTATTTTTTATTACTCATGTTTATTTTTCATGTTTTTTTTTGTTCGCCACATCTGGCCACACGTTTTTTATCTTTATTTATGCCCCCTCCCTATTCAACGAGGACGGCCTATGGTGACACAGCACTGTCAGCCATCCCACGTAAGAGATCCCTTCATTCAGCATACTTTACTTCTATTTTTTAAGTTCCAACCATGATTTTTTCTCTTTATTTATGCCCCCCCCCCCCCCCCCCCCCCGCCCCCCGCCCTATTCAACGAGGACGGCCTATGCTCACACAACACTGTCAGCCATCCCACGTAGGTGATCACTTCATTTCCAACCGGTCCCATATATATATATTATATATTTTTTTTTTTTTTAGTTCGCCAGATGTTACATGTACTCTTTATTTATCCCCCCCCCCCCCCCCCCCCCTATTCAACTAAACCCTATTTATGCCCCTATCAAATGAGGACGGCCTATGGTGACACAACACTGTCAGCCATCCCACGTAAGTGATCCCTTCATTGTCTTACCGGTCCCATTTTATTTTTTTAGTTTACCACGTGCTATATTTTTCTCTTTATGTATGCCCCCCCCCCCCCCCCCCCCCTCATATTCAACAAGGACAGCCTATGGTCACACAACACTGTCCGCCATCCCATCATTTTACATACCATGTTTTACTTCTTCATTTTTTCCCACAGCATACCCACAGCATACACACCAGCGCACACACGCACGCATACGCACAGAAAAACATACCAGCACATACACACACACGCAAACCCACAGAATACACACCAGCACACACACACGTATACGCACACAGAAACACATACCAGCACACACACTCCCCCCTACTATGTAACCCGTATACAACCCAACTCAACTCCCACCAAGACACACACACAGAAACACACACTCCAGCACACAAACCCACAGAAACATACCATCACACATACACAGACATACTCCCCTGTACTATGTAAATCTTTCAACTACCACCAAGACACACGCACAGAAACACACACACCAGCACACACACACGCATACGCACACAGAAACACACACCAGCACACACACTCCCCCCTACTATGTAACCCGTATACAACCCAACTCAACTCCCACCAAGACACACACACTCAAGCACACATACACACAAACAACACCCACAGCACACACACTCCCCCTGTCTATGCAACCCTTAACAGCCTGACTAAATTCCCGCCAAGACACACAGACAGAACCCCCCCCCCCCCCCCCCTACTATGTAAACCTTATACAACCCAACTGAACTCACACCAAGACACACAGACAGAAACACACACCAGAGCACGTACACACAGAAACACACACCAGAGCACGTACACACAGAAACACACACCAGAGCACGTACACACAGAAACACACACCAGAGCACGTACACACAGAAACACACACCAGAGCACGTACACACAGAAACACACACCAGAGCACGTACACACAGAAACACACACCAGAGCACGTACACACAGAAACACACACCAGAACACAAACTCCCCTTGTCCCATGTAACCCTTAAACAACCTAACTCAACTCGCACCAAGACACACACACAGAAACACACACTCCAGCACAAATACACACAGAAACACACACCAGAACACAAACTCCCCTTGTCCCATGTAACCCTTAAACAACCTAACTCAACTCACACCAAGACACACACAGAGAAACACACACTCCAGCACAAATGAACACAGAAACACACACCAGCACAGAAACTCCCCTTGTCCCATGTAACCACTAAACAACCTAACTAAAGCACCACCAAGACACACACACAGAAACACACTCTCCAGCACACATACACACAGAAACACACACCAGCACACACATTCCCCTTGTCCCATGTAACCCTTAAACAACCTAACTAAAGCACCACCAAGACACACACACAGAAACACACACTCCAGCACATATACACACAGAAACACACACCAGCACACACACTACCCTTGTCCCATGTAATCCTTAAACAACCTAACTAAACTATCACTAAGACACACACACGGAAAACAACACAGAAACACACACCAGCACAAACACTCCCCTTGTCCTACGCAACCCTTAAACAACCAAAGTAAAGCACCACTAGGACACACACACGGAAACACACACAGAAACACACACCAGCACACACACTCCCCTTGTTCTATGTAACCCGTATACAACCCAACTCAACTCCCACCAAGACACACACACAGAAACACACACTCCAGCACAGAAACACACAAAAAACACACCAGCACACTCCCCTTGTAATATGCAACCCTTCAACACCCTAACTAAAGCACCACTAGGAAACACACACGGAAACACACACAGAAACACACACCAGCACAAACACTTCCCTTGTCATATGCAACCCTCATACAACCCAACTCAACTACCACTAAGACACACACAAGAACACACACTCCAGCAAAACACACACTCCCCCCTACTATGTAAACCTTATACAACCCAACTCAACTCACACCAAGACACACACACTGAAGCACACACCAGCACTCACACACACATGCAGCACACACACAGAAACCCACACCTGCACACACACTCCCCCGTACTATACCACCCTTATACAACCCAACTCAACTCACACCAAGACACACACACTGAAGCACACTCCAGCACTCACACACACATGCAGCACACACACAGAAACCCACACCTGCACACACACTCCCCCGTACTATACCACCCTTATACAACCCAACTCAACTCACACCAAGACACACACACTGAAGCACACACCAGCACTCACACACACATGCAGCACACACACATTAACCCGCACCAGCACACACACTCCCCCGTACTATACCACCCTTATACAACCCAACTCAACTCACACCAAGACACACACACTGAAGCACACACCAGCATCACACACATGCAGCACACACACAGAAACCCACACTGCACACACACTCGCCCCGTACTATACCACCTTATACAACCAACTCAACTCACACCAAGACACACAACACTGAAGCACACACCAGCACTTCACACACACATGCAGCACACACACAGAAACCCCACCTGCACACACTCCCCCGTACTTATACCACCCTTATACAACCCAACTCAACTCACACCAGACACACACACTGAAGCACACACCAGAGCACTCACACAACATGCAGCACACACACAGAACCCACACCTGCACACACACTCCCCGTACGATACCACCCTTATACAACCCAACTCAACTCACACCAAGACACACACACTGAAGCACACACCAGCACTCACACACACATGCAGCACACACACAGAAACCCACATGACACACTCCCCGTACTATACCACCTTATAAACCCAACTCAAACTCACACCAAGACACACACACTGAAGCACACACCAGCACTCACACACACATGCAGCACACACACATTAACGCGCGACACACTCCCCCGTACTATACCACCTTATACAACCCAACTCAATCACACCAAGACACACACACTGAAGCACACACCAGCACTCACACACACATGCAGCACACACACAGAAAGCCACACCTGCACACACATCCCGTACTATACACTTATACAACCAACTCAACTCACACCAAGACACACACACTGAAGCACCACCAGCACTCACACACACATGCAGCAACACACAGAAACCCACCTGCACACACGTCCACTCCCCGGATAACCCTTATACAACCCAACTCAATCACATCCACAAGACACAACACACTGAAGCACACACCAGCACTCACACACACATGCAGCACAACACACAGAAACCACACCTGCACACACACCCCCGTACTATACCCTTATACCACCCCTCAACTCACACCAAGACAGACACACTGAAGCACACACAGTACATCCACATACACAACAGCACACTGAACACACCGTTGTTGGTATTAAGACACTCACACCACTATACACACACTGTAAACACCTGCACATCAAACTCCCCGCTTACAACCCAACCACTTATACACACCCAACTCACTCAGCACCAAGACACACACACTTGAAGCACACAGCATCAAACCACCATGAGCACTCACACACAACTAGAAACCCACCTGCACACACACTCCCCGATAACCACCACTTAATACCCCAACCAACTCACACAAGACACACACACCGTACTATACCCCCCTTATACCCCATGCGGCACACACACAGAACCCACACGTCGACTCAGTAGACCCAATACCACCTTATACTTAACCCAACAGCACACACACCGCTTCGACACACACCACGCTGGAAAGCACACAACCGACTCACACGCAACAGCCCCCCCTCCTCCCCCACAGAAACCCACGCCGCCCGGCCTTCCCCCTGGCCTCTCTCTCCGCCCCCTCCCTCCCTCCCCTCCTTCCTGACTATACACCTCTACAACCAACCAACCCTCCCCCCCCCCCCCCCCCCCCCCCCCCACCCGCCCCAGCACAACCTCCCGTACATAACACTATGTTAACAGACCAGCCCCCCCGCCCCCCGTTCTAACTGATACAACCCAAATCTCAACTGCCACTTCGACACACACACACTAACACCACCAGCACACACCATGCACACACACACAATAAACACCCACTAAGAACACATAATAAACACACACCATTCACACATACAACAGAGAGAAAAATAAAACCAACAAACAACAACTTCGGCACACATACACACAAAAAAGTTGTGTATATACCAGCACACACATGTGGCAGATCCTCTACTCAGCCCAACCCAATTTCATCATGTTGCAAACTAAGGCACACACCAGCACACACACACGCGTACACGCAGAATACACACACACAACACAGCCACACACAGACAGAACCTCTACTTAGCCAACCAACTCACGCCACGTCGCATAACTAGGCACACACCAGCAAAACACACACGGCGCATACACGCAAAAACACACCCACACACACACACACACACACAGACACAGACACACACACACACAGACACACACAGACTCCCCTCTACTTAGCCCAACCCGAACTCTCCTCATGTTTGCAAAACTAAGGCACACACCAGCGTCAACACACACGCACATGCACGCAGAAACACACCACACCACACATAATTGAGTCCAGCACACACATACTCCCCTCTACTTAGCCAACCCAACGTCTCGTCAATGTTGCAACTAATGGCACACACCAGCACACACACACGCACATACACGCAGGAAAACACACACACACACAGCACACAATACTCCCTCTTTACTTAGCCCAACCCAACTCACGCCACGTCGCAAACTAAGGCACACACCAGCACACACACACGCGCATACACGCAGAAAACACACACACACACACACACACACACACACAGACTCCCCTCTACTAAGCTCAACCCAACTCTCATCATGTTGCAAACTAAGGCACACACTAGCACACACACACGCGCATACACGCAGGAATACACACACACACACTAGCACACACAGACTCCCCTCTACTAAGCTCAACCAACTCTCATGTCATGCATGTTGCGAAAAAACTAAGGCACACACTAGCGAACACACACACGCGCATACACGCAGGAAATACACTACACACACACTAGCACACACAGACTCCCTATCTAACTCAGCCCAACCCAACTCTCGTCATGTTGCAAACTAAGGCAAACACCAGCACACACACACGCACATACACGCAGAAAAACCACACACACACCACCAGCAACGACACACGCTCCCTCCACTAAACCGAACCAACTCTCGCCATTGTCGTAGACTAAGGCACACCCAGTCACACACACACGCGCATAACGGACACAGAATAAACAACACACACACTTAGCACACACACTAGTCGACCACACACACACTCCCCTCTACTTAACCAACCCAACTCTCACTATGATGGCAAATAAACACACAGCACACAGCACGCGATATAACACACACACATCACACTAGCACACACGCTAGCACACACACACTCCTCTCTACTTAACCCAACCCAACTCTCGCCATGATGCAAACTAAAGCACACCACACACATACACACGCTTACCACGCATACACGACGCAGAGATAACACATACATACACTAGCACACACACACTCCCTCTACTAACCAACCCAACTCTCGCCTTGTTCGAAGACTCAGGCACACCTGTCGCACAGCACACACCACACACACACTGTACACAGACCCCCCCCCCCCCCCCCCCCCCCCCCCCCCCCCCGCCTCACACACCTTCCTTCTACTTAACGAACCCAACTCTCGCCATGTCGTAGACTAGGACACACATCCAGCACGCACACACACAACTTACACGCAGAACACACCCCACTTCCACCACAACACCCACCCACCCACCACCCATCACAACACACACACACCAGCACACATACACACATACACTTATACGCAGAAACACCCCCCCCCCACCCCCCCACCCCACCACCCACCACCCAACCTCACACACACACACACCAGCACCACACACACACACTTACACACAGACCCCCCCCCTCCCCCCCCCCCCCCCTCTCACACACTCCCCTCTACTTAACCAAACCCAACTTCGCCATGTCGTAGACTAGGAACACACACCATAGCACACCACACACACACACTTACACGCAGAAATCCACCCACCACCCACCCCACACCACCCACCACCCAACCCTCACACACACACACCAGCACACACACACTCCCCTCTACTTTAATCCAACCCAACTCTCGCCATGTCGTAGACTAAGACAGGGCAGCGGACAGCAATGAGAGGAGAGAGACCGTACGACCACATATTTGGTGACAAGGTGAGATATCCTTCCCTTCCCTTCCCTTCTCTTCCCTTTGTGTGTGTGTTTGTGCGTGTGTGTGTGTTTGTTTGGTGAAAAGGTGAGAATATCCTTCCCTTTCCCTTCTCTTCCTTTGTGTGCGTGTGCGTGTGTGTGTGCGGGATTTTTGTGTTGTGTGTGCTTGTGTGTGGTGTGGTGGGGTGCGTGTGTGTGTTTTGTGTTTTTTGGCAATGTGATAAAGGTGGTGTGTGCGTGTTGTGTTGTTTTGGTGAAAGGTGGTATCCTTGCCCTCCCTCCCCTTACCCTTACCCTTACCTACCTTACCCTTACCCTTACGCCTTACCCTTACCCTTACCCTTGCCCTGGAGGAGGTAGCCCCCGAAGGTTACCCTTAACCCTTACCCTTACCACCCTTACCCTTAACCTTTCAACACAAACAACACACCCTATACACACACGTTACCCCCCTTCTTCCCTCTTCACCCTTTGTTTTTACCCTTACCCTTCTCCTTCCCCTTCCTTTCCCTTCCCATCACTACCCCTTCCTTTCCCATCACTACCCTTCCTTCCTTCCCTTCGCTTCCTCCCTCCCTCCACTCTCTCCACTAAACTTTCCTCCGCTCACTCTTTCATTATTCCAGGGCTAGTGTGGTTGGTATGTCCGATCACCACTCATTTTCTTCCATGTATATAATGGATGCGCATGGGTGGGCGATTCTGCAACGAAACCGTTGAGGCCTTTTTGTGTGAATCAAATGCTCTGGCATGGATCTGCAACCTGGGATTCTGCAAATGTGATCAGGTGTTGTGTAGTTTGGGTGGGTGTGTTGTGTGGTGGTGGGGGGGTCTGTGTGTGTGTGTGATGTTGTGTGTGTGTGTTGGTGTTGGTGGTGGGTGGATGGCATGGGTGGGCGATTCTGAAAATGTGATCCAGGTGTGTTAATGGTGTGTGGTTGTGTGTTGAGGGGTGTGTATGTGTGCGCGTGTGTTGTTATGTATATTAGTGTGAAGTGTGTGTTTTGTGTGTGTGTGAGTGTGTGTTTAGTGTGTGTGTTGGTGGTGTAGGTGAAGATGTCGGTGGGTTGGCTGGCTTATATGGGTGGGCGATTCTGCAACCTGGGATTCTGTAATTGGGATCAGGTGTTTGTGTTTGTGTGTAAGGTGATGGGGTGGTGGTGTTGTGGTGGTGGTGGTGGTGGGTGGTGTGGGTGCGCGATTCTGTATGTGGGTGTGTGATGGTGTGTGTGGTGGTGGTGGTTGGTGTGGTGTGGTGGTGGTGTAATGTGTGTGTGATGGTGTGGTGGTGGTGGTGGTGTGGTGTGGGTGGGCGATTCTGTTAATGTGTGTGTATGGTGTGGTGTGGTGGATGGTGTTGGTGGTGTGTGGCGAGTTGTGATGTTGTTTGGATGGTGTGTGTGGTGGTGGTGGTGGTGGTGCCACGGTGTGGGTGGGCGATTCTGTAATGTGTGGTTGTGATGGTGTGTGTGGTGGTGGTGGTGGTGGTGGTGTGGGTGGGGGGGGTTCTGTAATGTGTGTGTGAGATGTGGTGTGGTGATGGCTGTGGTGTGGTGGTGGTGGTGGTTGGTGGTGGTTGGTGGGCGTTCTTAATGCTGTGGTGTGATGGTGTTGTGGTGGGTGGTGGTGTGTGTGGTGGTGGTGGGTTGTGCGGATGGGCGCATTTCTGACTAGATCAGTTGGTGTGTGAAGTGGGTGATGGGTGTGGTTGTAGAAGGGTAGGGTGGGGTGGGTCTGGTGGTGGTGGTGCTGGGTGGGGAGTTCTGTGAATGGTGGGGGTGGGTGGGTGGGGATGGGGTGGGTGTTGCGTGTAGTGTGTTAGTGTGTGTGTGTTGTGCTTGGGTGGTGTGCTGAGATCTTCGACAAGGAGAGATTTGGGTTTGGGTAGGAGTAGAGGGTGTGTGGTGGTACTGTTGTATGTGGTATCTCTGCGTGTAGTGCGTGAAGCGTGTGTGTGTGGTGGTGTGGTGCTTTAGTTTGCATCATGGCGCGAGAGTTCGGGTTGGGTAGTAGAGAGGAGATGTGGTGTGTGCTAGCGTGTGTTGCAGGTGGGTGTTGTTTTTGCGCGTGCGTGTGCTGGTGTGTGCTTTGCATTCCAGTGCCGTTGGTGGTACGTCGGAGGTTGCTGTGTGCTAGTGTGCTGTGTGCTAGTGTGTGTGTGTGTTTTCTGTGTGTATGCGCGGTGTGGTGTGCTGGTGTGTGGCCTTAGTCTACGACATGGCGAGATTGGTCGGTTTAGTGGAGGGGGGTGTGTGTGTGCTGGTGTGTGGTGTGTGTTTCTGGTGTTTGCGTGTGTGTGTGCTGGTGTTTGCCTTGTTTGAACATACGAGAGTTGGGTTGGGCTGAGTAGAGGGGTGTTCCTGTGGTGTGCTAGTGTGTGTGTGTGTATTCTGCGTGTATGCGCGTTGTGTGTGCTGATTTTGCTTAGTTTGCATACATGATTGAGAGTTGGGTTGAGCTTGTAGAGGGGAGTCTGTGTGTGCTAGTGTTGTTGTGTGTATTCTGCGTGTATGCGCGTGTGTGTGTGCTGTGTGTGCTTAGTTTGCACATGATGAAGTTTGGGGTTGAGCTTAGGTAGATGGGGAGTTCTGTGTGGTGTGTGGGGGTGTGTGGGTGTGTGTGTGTGGGTGGGGCGATTCTGTAATGTGTGTGTGATGGATGTGTGTGGTTGGTGGTCGTGGTGGTGGTGGTGGTGGGGGGCGCGTATTCTGTATGTGTGTGTAGTGTGTATGTGTTTCTGATTGGGCTGGTTGTTGGATTGGTGGCGTGTCTGGGTGGTGGTTGTTGCTGTGGGTGTGCCCTTAGTTGTGCGAGCGTGGCTGTGAGTGGGTCTCGGGTTGGGTCTAGAATGTAGAACGGGTAAGTTATGTGTAATGTGCTTGTGTGTGTGTGTGTTTCTTTTCGTGCGTTGTATGTGGCGTGTGTTGGTGGTGCTGTGTGTGCCTTTGAGTGGTGTGCAACATATCGAGAGGTTTTGGGGTTGTGGGCCGTAAACAGGTAGAGTGGGAGGTTTTGTGTGTGGTTGGTGTGGCTGGTTGGGCGGATTCTGGTATGATGTTGGGTGGTGAGGGTGTTGGTCGTTGTGTGGGCTGGGTTGTGGTGGCGCTCATGTGTGGGTGGGCGCGTCTCTGGTAGTTGGTTGTGTGGTGAGTGTGTGCTGTGTGTGTGGGTTGGTGTTAAGTGTGTTGGTCGTAGGCTGTGAGTGTGGGGCCGATTGAGTGTAATGCTGTGCGTGGGTTGGTTGTGGTGTGGTGGTGGTAGTGGTTTGGTGTGGGGGGTGGGCGACATATAAGTACCTGGTAATGTGATGTGTGATGGTGTGGTGGGGTGGTGGTGTGGTGGTGGATGGTGGTGTAGTCTGGTTGGGTGGTGCGATTCTTGCTATGTGGTTGTGGTGTGTGTCTGGTGGATGTCTGGGTGGTGGTGGTGTGGGTGTGGGTGGGCGATTCTGTAATGTGTGTGTGTATGGTTAGTGTGTGGTGGTGGTGGTGGGGTGTGGATGGCGATTCTGTAATGTGTGTGTGATGGTGTGTTGTGGGTGGTGGTGGTGGTGGTGGTGGTGGTGTGGGTGGGCGATTGGTGGAATGTGTGTGTGATGGGTGTTGTGGTGTGGTGGTGGTGTGGTGGTGTGGGTGGGCGATTCTGTAATGTGTGTGTGATGGTGTGTGTGGTGGTGGTGGTGGTGGTGGTGGTGTGGGTGGGCGATTCGTAATGTGTGGTGTGATGGTGTGTTGTGGTGTGGTGGTGGTGGTGGTGGTGTTTGGGTGGGGCGATTGTTAATGTGTGTGTGATGTGTGTGGTGGTGGTGTGGTGGTGTGGTGTGTGGGTGGGCGATTCTGTAATGTGTGTTCGTGGGATGGTGTGGTGTGGGGTGGGTGGGGTGGTGGTGGTGGTTGTGGGTGGGCGATTGTGTAATGGTGTGTGTGGATGGTGTGTGTGTGTGGTGGTGGTGGTGGTGTGTGGGTGGGTGATTCTGTAATGTGTGTGTGATGGGTTGTGTGGGTGGGCTGGTGGTGGTGGTGGTGGGTGTGGGTGGGAGATTCTGTAATGTGTGTATGTGATGGTGTGTGGTGGTGGTGGTGGTGGTGGTGTGGGTGGGCGATTCTTTTATGTGTGTGTGATGGTGTGTGTGGTGGTGGTGGTTGGTGTGGGTGGGCGATTTCTTGTAATGTGTTGTGATGGTGTGTGTGGTGTGTGGTGGTGGTGTGGGTGGGCGATTGTGAGTGTGCTGTGATGGTGTGTGTGGTTGGTGGTGTGTGTGTGTGATGGTTATGGTTTTCGGAGCGTGATGGATGGCATGGGTGGCTGCGTTCTGTAACGAACTGTTGAGGGGCTTTTAGTTGATAATCAATGCTCTGGCCATGGATGTGATGCCCAGGTGTGTTAATGGTGTGCGGTGTGTTGGGGGGTTATTGTGCGCGTGTGTGTTTGTGTGTGTGTGAAGTGTGTGTTTGTGTGTTGTTGGTGGTGGTGGATGTGTGGGGTGGCTGGCATGGGTGGTGGCGATTCTGCGACCTTGGGATTTTGTAAATGTGATCAGGGTGTGTTTGTGTGGTGCGTGAGTGATTTTTGTGTGTGTGTGTGTGGGGTGGGTGGGGGGTGGGGGGGGGGTGGGGGGGGGAGGTGTGTTGTGGGTGCGTGTGTGTGGTGTGTGTGTGGTGTGTGTGTGTGTGTTGTGGGGGGGGGGGCGGGGGTGATTGTTCATGGGCTTCTGCAACTTGGGATTCTGCAATTGATCCAGGTGTGGTTGTGGTGGGTGATGGGGGTGGTGGGTGGTGGTGGGCTGATGGTGGGTGGGTGTGTTTGTGTGGTTGGTGGTGGACGTGTGTTGCTGTGTATGTGTGTGTGTTAGACTGTGTGTGGTGTATGTGTGTGTATGTGTGTGTAATGTGTGTGTAATGTGTTGTGTATGTGTGTATGTGTGTGTTTATGTGTGTGTGTTAGACTGCGTGTGTTTTAGACTGTGTGTGTGTTCGGTGATGGTGGTGGTGGTTGAATGCGTGGGTAGAGACACGGCATGGTGGGGAGATTCTGAACCTGGGATTCTTTAATGTGATCCG
>JAJSRW010000813.1:0-32160 GCA_022414725.1 Microglena sp. YARC | reverse complement strand
ACAAGCCATTCACATTCCAACTCTAACTTCACAACCACACCACACCACCCGACAGTATACTCTACACTCACCAACACGTCACCGTACACCAGGGTCCAAACCACTACCACGAACCTACACCACACCTACCCAAACTGAACACAACACATTGCCACCCATCCTCAACTCCACACCTGTCCAATACCACACACCACACCACAACCACACCACAACGACACCACAGTCCTACATCACACACCAGACCACACTCACCGTGACACCACACCACAATCCAACACGCCCACACCACACACCAACATGCACCGACACCAACCACACCACTCCACAACCTCACACACTTTCCACTTACAACATACGCACTCCTCACCCACACCAACCACCACCACACCACACACACCACACACACCACACCACACCACACAGCTTCCAGCAGCGACAGCCACACGCAACCACGACCACACCATACCACAGTCCACACCGCACGGTCCACAACGACACCACATCCACGAGCATCACACACAATCACCACAGTGGCGTCCGGTACTCCAAACCGTACAGCCACACCACAGTCACACCACACCACACCACACTCACACCACATACGTCACACACACCACATACATGTACATTCTATACACCTCTACAGTATCCACACATCACAGCCGACACCATGAGAACACAGTGTGTCACTCATACATCTCATGCTAACACACACCACATCTCTACACCATTCGCCACACCACACCACAGACATCACCTCACCACAAAACCACACCACACACCTTGTAACTCCTCACCACACAACACCATAACACACCTGCGCCACACTATCACCACACCACCCTCATCCTTGCAGAGCACGCAACCTCACGCACATCGACAGCCGACACCACACCCCTTACGCGATACACACATTGCCTACAGCCTTCAGGACCATGGGCGGCCATCGTCTCATCACACTCACATCCACCACACCAACACCACACCACACCAGAGTGCTCAATCGAGGACCACTTAACAGCCGACACAGCACCAACACACCACACTCACACAACACCACACGACTTGCCACACCGTAGCACTGTGTGTCACTACACCATACGCACTTGCTCACACACCACACCACAACCGACATCACACACACCCACACACACACAGGGGTGAATTATACACCACAAGTTGGTAGTGAGGAAATGTCCGTCGAAAGTTGTTTCTGTTACACATTCTGTGCTGATTTTTGATGTATATTCTTTAGCATATCCACAGAGCAAGCGCCACAACAACAGGGCCAACCACGACCGGAACAACACAGTACGCAATGGCACACCACACCGACACCGACACTCACACCAGCATCAGTAGTGGACCGAGAACCATAGGCCTCGCTCACGCGAACATCACGGCCACACACAGCATACCGTGACACAACCACAGAACCACACATGTGTGCCGGTGGAGTCATCTCACAACCACCACACACAGCGAGCCACAGCCACACACACACATCCGGACAGCCGACACCACGTACCACACCCACAGCGTGCACAACACACAACACGACAGTCACACACAGTACCTCACCATAGTAGCACCCACACACCATCACCACAAGCCGGTGTTCCACAGCGAAGGCTTCGCTTAGCTACTACTACGTACTGCACACCCCACCAACCAACACTTACCATACAAGCATCAACGCTCCTATTCGGCAACACCGACTCCTTGCCAACCTATAGTCAACCACACAACCGACGACGTTGTCTGGTCGACATCATAACCACGACAGCCGGGATCACCGACACGGACACGACACACAGGCCAGCACAGCGTACACCACACAATCACCACACCGTGCAGAGCGCCACAGCACACCACACCTGACAGCCACATCGCACACACCACGACGCAGGACCACACCACACCACCACAACCACACACAGACCGGTGGGTCGGGAGACCCGGCACCAACATCCTCCCCACGTGAGAGGCACCTCTCGGCGACGAGGCCACACACAGAGATAAGGCAGTTTCACACGACGAGCAATCACGCATACGAGCACTCACCTACATCACAGACCGACATCGCACACCTGCAGCCTGCACATCCACATCTCGCTCACCGGACGACCACACCACATTACCACACCGTTAACCATACGCACCCAGCCGTGACACCTCGCGCACAGGGGAGAGCTACCGTGACGCCTGCACCACACTAGCCACTACCACAACCAGCACTACATATAGCGTGAGGCAGGATGCCACAGAGCCAGCACCACACGATCACCACCACAAGGTAGTCGACCACACCGAACATTACCACACCCACGAGCCACCATGCCGAACTCAACGACACTGCGAGTAACATACCACGCCTCACCACATGGCCACAACCACACCCCACATCACACCACACCTACACGACATCGCCACAGCCGGCACCAACACGACAGTCGGATTGGATGTAGGGGCCAGTACCAGGAGACCGGCGTAGGCTCGGACAGACCGACTACCGACGCCAGCACGTACACCAGTACACCCAGACACAAGATAAATAGAAGCGCATCACTATGGCCACAGGGCTGTAGACGGCCACGCGTCAACGTCGCAGCATCGCGGAACGGCGTCGTCACGCGCTGTTGTCCCGGGTGCGGGCCTTGCGTGCGCGGTTTGCCGGACGGAGGGCCCGGGGAGCGGGGGAGGGCGGGCGGGAGGCGAGAAGGGGGGGTGTGGGGGGGGAGGGGGGGGGGGGGGTGGGGGTGGGGAGGAGCCCCCGGCCCGCCGGGACATCCACATCTGACACTGCACAGGCCGACACCGACATGTGGTTCCGTCACCCAGTCACACAGGCCTACCTACGCCTTATATCCACACGGCGACACAGTCCACACCGAACGAGGACACAGCCACGACACATCTCAAGACAGCCACACACCCCACATCCACACCCTGACAGGTCCACACCGACAAACCACACGACAACACACCACACGCAACAAGCCGACAGTTCCAACCGACAGAGCCACACAGTGACAAAACAGACACAACACGGACACTCACCTCACCTACACACAAGCACAACCAACACAACACAACCACAGACACAACACGCGCCTCACCACAGCCACAACACGCAATGCACCACAGACAATCAACCACACCACCCATCACGACCCCACAACGCATCAGCCACACCGGACACCGTTAGCCTGACATCGACACAGCCTACACTTTGCCCTCCACACACCACATCTACACACACCACAGCACCACGACCCGTAGCACCAATCCACACCAACCTACACCAAACCACACCACACCTACACGCGAAGCGCATATCGCACAACACAACCACCACGCCCAGCGATCAACCACACCGCACCCCATACCCACAGCCTACCAAGACCACAACCCACACACACCACACCACACACACACCACACCACACCACAGCCACACCGACAGCCCCACACACCTAACCATTGACACAACCACACCAACGCCACATCCGGCACACATCCGGGTACGCCTCAGCCACCGGCGGCACGCACCCCATACGCAGCACCACACCACACGACACGCACATCCGACACACACCAGATCAGAACAGCCACGAGACTTGTGACACCACGACCACACCACCAATCACACTCACACCTACATCACCCTTACCGATGAGCAGGGGAACCAACATACAGGCCTGCCACAACCACTCCTCACGCACATCCACAGCGCACACCACACGCACAGACGCACGAGCCACACCTACAGGCACACCCGACACACACCACACCACACCACCCACAGCCACAACACCGACCACACACGACCACGCCACATCCACAGCAACGACACCAATTGCCAGCACCGACACACACACAACCCACAGCCACAGGCCCACAAGCCACACCACATCACATCCTTAACATAACCACAGGTCACATAGCTACCTCGCCAACAGTACCGGAACGCACACCACAGCCACACCACTACGCGAACACCACACCAACACCACGACCAACAGCCACACCACACCACACCACATCCACACCAGAACGCCAGCCACGACGCACACCACACGCACACACAGCACGAACCACACGCACACCCAGCCACAACATGTGCACAGGCCGGAGAGGCCACACCATACACCGCAGCACGACACCAACCACAGCGACACTGCAAGTGCGCTATCATGCCATAAGCTCGCTACCGAGCACCACAGACCAACAGCCACACATACCACCCACACGCTACACCACACCAACAGCACCACACCACCAACAGCACCACACACAACCACACCACATCACAGCCACGAGGGAATACCGACACCGCGACCCTACACCTACACCTACACCTCAACCAGCA
Source organism: Microglena sp. YARC (assembly GCA_022414725.1). NCBI lineage: Eukaryota > Viridiplantae > Chlorophyta > Chlorophyceae > Chlamydomonadales > Chlamydomonadaceae > Microglena > Microglena sp. YARC. The sequence continues at coordinate 27,789 of JAJSRW010000813.1, read as the reverse complement.
CGCTAACACACCACACCACAGGGCGAACAATTATGATGCCACACCACAGCACACACACTTTACGTATAGCCACAGGTCAGCCTACACGGTCTGAACACTAGACGGCCTATTCGGCCCACACGCCACAGCGCAATAATCAGCAACCCACATCACACAACCGGACACCAACCCACACCACACCTACACCGAACCACACCGAACAGACCCCAACACCGAACCCACGGGCACTACAGCGCCAAGCCACGACACACACACCACACAACGCAGCACGGACCCAAACACTTGCCATACACGACACCAACCAGCATCCGACACCACATTGTACCTCACAGGCACAACACTACACACATCCACACGCGCCTGTCACCACCAACAGCCCATACCACAGTCCTCACGCAGCACCGACAGGCACAGCACGATGTTACTGGTTCACACGCGCACACTCACAACTGCACCAACATACACGCCACACCGACACGTTACCATACACATCAGTCCTACACCTCGCCACACGCAGTACGCCTCACGGCACACCACATCGAGTCACCATGGCCTAACACCAGCAGCCACCCACATGCTACAGCCACAGCCGACACCAACCGACCCACAGCCACACCGACACAGGACCACACCGCACAACCCACACCACTGTCACACCGTCACCACACTTGGCACGTACACATAAACGCGGCTCACCACACCACACGACACACATTACACTAACGGCACACCTACACCTACATCCGCACACCACACCCATAGACACCACAGCCAGCACGGCACACCAGCACACACTCCACACACACCATCACAGGTTAACCGACACCACACGTCACCAGCGTCGACCGACATCCGACATCCGAAACGACGACGGGTGTCGCACACAACCACACGCACACGCAGCAGCGCGACATGCCACACGCCACAGCGCACAGACCGACAAGCGCACATCACGGCCAGCCTACGACCGTCGCCGTACACGAGCTCACCCGACCACCACACCCACACCGACACCGAACGGCAACCATCACAAGCACGCACATATTAAGCCACACCACACCACGGCGCGTACATCCACACACACCACACCACACCACACCTAACCAAGCACCACTACAAACAAAACAGCAGACACAACACCACACCGTCACCCTCACGCACTAACGACAACAGCAACACACAGGAACAACACAACACAACGACGGCCCTCACGCACACGCGAACAACGACGCATCACACACGGCAGACATGGTCCACACCACACCGTACACTACACACATCCAGCAGCCTGACACCACACCTTACGACCCGACACAGCCTACACCTTGCCCATTCGCAGCACACCTCAGCTAACCACGACACTGGGACACACCAGCACCTACAGGCCACGCCGACACCCACACAGCCACACCACGCCTTACACCATAGCCACAACACAACACACCACGCCCACGCATCACACAGAGCGACGCCCCCATACCACGAAGCCTACCACAGCCACACCACAACCAAGCTCCACACACACACAGCAGAGTGGGAACACCCTCACACGCATGGCGCTACACATCAACACACCACACCACACCACAAACCACACCACAGTCCAAGACTTACCCACCCAACACACCACACAACAACACAACAACACCACACTCACCTCACCCAACACAACACAACACAACCCAACACAACACAACACAACCCTCAACACGCATCACCACACCAACCACACCACACCACACACACCACACACCACACCACACCTTACCACCCACACACCTACACCCTTTGCCCACACCCACCACCTCACTACACCACACCACCGACCACACCACACCACCACCACCACACCCACACACACCACACCCACACCACACCTACCACAAAACACCACGCCACGCTCACCACACCGCAACCATACCACACTCACCACACCACACCACACCACACACAAACCATCAACCACACACCACACCACACCGACACCTTCCATCCACACAACCTACACCCTCGCCCACACTGGCACGCCTCACCACACCACACAGACACACCACTCAGACCACACCTACACCACCACCACACCACACCACACCACACTGCAATCCCATCCACGCCTCACACACACACACCACCACACCCACCACACCACCACACCAAACCACACCACACCACACCACACCACACCACACAAAAGAACACCACGGGACACACCACATGGCCCACACACACCACCACTCCATAACCACACCACACCAGTGACTCATACCTCACCACACCACACGTCAACACACCACACGCCACACCACAGCACCACACCACAACGCACCAAAACACACCAAAAACACACCAAAACATCCCTCAACCTACCACATCACACCACACTTAATGGTAGTCATATGGTATGGGGGTAGGCATAGGCATGTTGTATGATTGTACCTACAGTGCATGGTTTTTATTGATATGCGGTAATGACATGGGTGCAGTGTAGTCATGGCATGTTCTCGGTTTAATACCTCCATGCAATGGTAACTTGTGGGTGTGTATGTTGTCGTATAGGCTAGTGTGGCATAGCATGGTATAATATTGGTATGGTCTCTTATGGTGCAGCATAGCATGAGCATGTTATGGTTATATACCAACATGCATATAAAAGGTATATTGGTGGGGTGGTTATGGCATGGTGTAGGCGCATGGCATGGGTATGGTTTATCGACCTAGCATGCATGTGTAGCATGGTAGTAGGGTGTGCTATTGGGCATGGTGTAGTATAGCTGGCATGGTATGGTGTATTCCAGCATGCATGATACAATGTCTAATGGTGTGGTATTGTGCTGTGTAGTATGGTGCATAGCATAGTAATGGGGTGTTTTGTACTTACCTGCAAAAGTATAGTTGGGATGGCATGGGAATGGTGCACCATAGCATGGCATGTTCATGGTTTATAACTATATTATATATGTAAGTATGTATGCTTTTAGGCCTCTGATGACCCCCTAGGTCACGTGTCTCATTGTACATTAGTTTGTCTCTCTCCATCTGTGCTGCTTGATTGATGCCCCGCAACTTCGTGCACCCAAACAGTTGCTCGTGAGGGTTGGAATCTGCTACAGTGCGCGCCATGACTAGAGATATCAGCCATTGCAGCTAGCGGTCAATGATTCCTTCACAAAAGTTTTTCAAATGTTGTGTAGCCTTATTCGCTGCTATGAGGACCTACTTACTCCACTACTACTTTTGAAACTCCCAGCCTCCCTCCTCTTCACTTTCTCAGGGCATTCTGCATATCAACTATTTCTCGACCTATTTGCCCCATGTCATGGCTCGCCCGTTGTGAACCCCTTCTAATGTGTTCAGGCTTTAGTTGCTTAGGTGAGTGTTGAATGCCAGCGTTGACCATAAATTCAAGATGTGCCACGTGGTCCAGGCTGTCGAGACTATGTGTGTTCAATCCTACGCGGACCCAGGGACACCGCCAGCGACTCTACAACCTCATTGGGGCAAAACACGTTGTCCGACCGCAATCAGCACTGCAAATCGTAATACGATTTTGTATTAGTGGCAACAAGCGGTGCTTGTGTCCTGGGGTCCAATGAATGGCCATAAAACGTGGGGATTTTGAAGCCACATCAAGCTTGTATGCGGCTGACCAAACAAATTCAACTCTACCTCTAATTGGGTTACATTTCTTCCTGTGCATCAACTGCGCGTTGCAATAAAGTCCATCTACAAGACAGTCCAGGCACGTTTAATACTCCTTCAAATTAACAAGCCTACAAAATGTCAATTGCGTCGTAGTAAAGGGTGTGAAGCTAATCCATCAATTTAATTCAACTAAATCCAAATATATTAAATTCAAATGAATACTATTCAAATCAGTGAATTAATCAAACAATGTAACAGAAATGATTAATGGTACGTTTTACTTATTATTCATTAATTAAAACAATTTTATTTAATTTTAATTTAAAACAATTATAGGCAATTATACAATAATAAAAAATATAAACATTAGCAATTTTAAGTTAAATACAGTTTATTTTAAAACATTTCATTCGGACGCGGCCTCCAGCGCGCCGTTTATTGAGGGATTAGCCTGTCAAAAATGTCCGAGTGGTGGTGTGTGTCCGTCACAACCTACTTTTCAGGTTTCACTTCAAATCACAAAAAAAACGAAACATTATATAAGATATCCAATTATAAGACTTATTGATACCGGAGATTTTCTCAAGAGACCACATATGAGCATTCCGCAATTCAAGAAAAGAGCTAAGTTTGTGGCTTTTGGGGCAAAAGCGACAATTATGTGGGTAACATTTGGTTATCAGGGTTCAATTCGGTATCATCCATCATGTGCGCATACATAGGTTTGGGGAATGGAATTCGTCAAAAATTGAGGCGAAACATGTATAGTGCATCACAATGGACGAAAACATTCCCCTAGGCATTTCAGCTCTTATTAGCACGGACTTCACCCACAACTCAGGCCGCAGGGCCGTGCGTGGGGCTGGGCCGGTGGGGATGAAGGCCACGCCAAACTATGGTCTTACTAGTTCTAATCCACGTAATGTTCATGTGTTTCGTCCAGAGCTTGCAAGTGAGCACGTTCGCGATGGTTGGCTGGTTTGCTTCGTGCTGCGACGCCTAACGACCTGAGAAACGTTCGACGATTCATCTTGCAGTTCTGGGACAGCGTGGCAACATGGCGGCCACACCCGATCAGTGCCATCGACCATTGTACGCCTTCTGAAAGGCTGCATAACTAGGGGGATGTGGACGAGGGGAGGGATGAGAGCAGAAGATCCTGGTTAGTCTGGTTGATTGGTGAGGGTTGGGCGGTACAGTCCAAAGGAAAAAAAAAGGGCGGTACAGTCTAAAAAAAAAAACTATAAAAGTCCCGAGCATACTCCAGTCCTATGTTGACTCCTATTGTTGAATGAGAGTCAGGCACAGAAAGGGGAAATGCTGGGGTGCCTTGGAGCTGGATAAGCTTGATTGACTGGGGGGTGAGGGGAACGGGAAAGGTGGTGAAGTAGAAGGAAGATGAATCCCCAAAAGTGTGCTCAGGATAGGTAGAGCTTTGAGCATTGGAAACAAGGAGTTGCTGCTAAGAAGGTTGCTGCAAATGCCTTTGCCTTGCCTATGTGTGAGGCGTGGCCCAAGAAATAAATTGCATCGGGGTGAAATGGACCTGTAAGAATTCCTGCCGGGCGTCGTCCTCTGCTAAGCGGGCGGCACGCTGGCTGGTACGGCGATGCTTCTTGTAAATCGCCCAACTGATGGTGCGAATAACCTCCTTCATGTTGTCCCATTCTGTGACGATGTCTGAATCGGGTAAGAGGCTTAGGATTAGGGATTGCGAAGCGATGATGTTCTTGAGCTCATCACATGCTTCTGGAATGTTGAGGAGGAGGAGGGAGAACCCTTGCAGCCCTTGGCCCCTGGGTGGGGCATGGCCTAGGACGGAGAGGGTTGTAGACACAGGGCGGTGGTCAGAGATAAAGCCAGAGGTAGGGAGAATGGAGGAAGTGGCCGTGAAGAGGGCTAGGAGGGAATCTGAAGCCAGCCAGCGGTCAAGCCTACCGCCCGATGAGGCTGGGATGCTCCAATGTGTGAAGTCTTTGGCAGCCGGGTGCGTGTTCCGCCAGATGTCTTGAAGGCTGTAGGTATTCATGATGTCTGCAAGGAGAGGTGCCCCCTGCATGCGACTCATGGGATCAATATTGAGTCTGTGAGGAGGGTAGACTGCATCGAGGGGGTCAAGAATGCAGTTGAAGTCACTAACAACGAGAAGGAGGCGTCATTCAGTGGGAAGGTTGGGACGAACGCAGTTGAAAAATAAGTCTTCTCTTTTCTTTTTTTTCCCTTCCCTGTTTGATGTCTGCTCCTGTTATATGTGGGATATGGTCCAGTATGTGGGCAATAGCCTGCATGAAATGGTTTCCGCGCGACTGCTTCTTGGTGTGTTTGTGGTGGTGTGTGTGTGAGTGTGTGGTGGTGGTGGTGGTCGGGGGAGGGTGGGGGGGGGGCGGGGGGGGGCGGGGGGGGGGGGGGGGCGGGGGGGGGGGGGGGGAGGGGGAGGGGGGGAGGGGGATCCAATGAGTTTAAGATTGATTAATCATACAATATGTTCAGGAAGTGTCGAGTTGTGGCGGAGTATTTTTTTAGTTGTGAACGGTATTTCACCCCAGTAGGTGGGACTCCCAACGCAAACCAGCGGCACAGAGGATTTAGTTTGAATGGCGTCGCCACTCCTACAAAAGAGAGTACTAGGCGCACTTGCGGGTCTGACCTGATCAACACAAAGATTCACTGGACAGTGAAGGGCCAGTGGGGCAGGTGTGATGAGTGTGTTGAATGATGCAACAAAGCCCCAGTTCCCACCATTTTGTGCCAGTGGGGCAGGTGTGATGAGTGTGTTGTATCATGCAACAAAGCCCCAGTTCCCACCATTTTGTGCCAGGTTATACTGAGGAACGTGCTGCTTGGCCCAGGCTGTGGAGCATTCTACCCCCCTCCACCTTGGACACTCACCCTAGCACTAACCCTGACCTGCGTGGCCTCCGTGGTCTTGAATCCCGATGGATTGCCTCAGCAACAGAGAGAGCGCTCGTTGTCACCCCCTATTCCAGTCCCCTCCCCTGAGAGACCTCCCACAGGACACGCTTGGGTGGACTTACAACGTGTCCGCCCCTCCCGTATAGGCCGGAGAGAGAGAGAGAACTGCTCAAGACAAGACGAACCTCAAGTCTCCTCCCTCTACGTCCAGGCATTTTCGCAGGTGTGGGTACGCCTCGCTGTGACAAGACTCTCGCACCCGTCCTTTATACCATCACTTGCCGAGCTTGCTTCATGGCACCCTGGGGCTGCAATGCGTTCCTTGCTCATGTACGAGGACGCTTTCAACGGGTCAACCAAGACGACCCCCCTCCATAGTCTGCTCCAGCCTGACTGCTTGCAGCTGCACACTGCTGACACAATGTCTCACGCTTTCTTGGAATGCCTGATTCTGCCCCTGTCATAGACTGGCTCCTTTCCACTTGGAGACCCCTCCACCGGTGGCAGCGCCTTCCTCGTTGCCCCTTCTTCCTCTCGGTGACGACATCACCCTTTGGCCCGGGACACCCCCTCTCCCTCTACCCTAAGGTTTTGGTCCTTCCTGCGTATAACCACCTTGGGCGCGATATGGCAGGTCCGTTCGTCCCCGCGGGCCTTGACAGACTGGACCATTCTGAGCCCTTCACACAAGGCTATCTGCCTTGCCTTGGCCACCTTTCACCAAGCCATCGCCAGGGACTGATGCCACCCAGACGGATTCTTCGACACCTTGATAATGGCGCCTTCTGTCAAGATTGGTGGCTGTGGCCTAGATTGCTCTCTCACAGTGGCTTCCTTTGGCAAGCTTATGGCCACCCCCCCGATCTTTGCACCATGATTGGGGTCACTCCCGGTGACCAGGAGCCTGATACCGCACCATGGAAATGACAATCCCCATGGCCCAGCGCTCCCTACAATCCCAGACCAATCCCAGAACCAGCCCAAGCCCAGTTCTAGCCCTGATCTAGACCCTGACCCAGATCCAGCCATTACCCGGATCTAGACCTTGCTCTAGACCCTGACCCAGAACCCAGCCCATTCCCGAGCTCTAGACCCCTGTTGCTAACCCTGACCTAGGTCCAGCGCAAGCCCCAGCTCTAGGCCCCGATCTGACCCTGACCTAGATCCAGCCCAAGCCCAAGATCAAGACCCTGCCCCAGATCAGGGATCAGGTTCCAGATTTGGACACAGCACACGACAACGTTCCAGATCTGGGGCTAGATCTGGACCAAGATCAAGGTCTAAGATCTGCGCTAAGTATCCAGATCAAGATCTAAGATCTTGATACTAGGTCCTCTGTCTTCATTCCTGTTGTTTACCTGCCCAGACAGTCTTTTAGGTTTTCGCTTTGCTTCCAGTTGTCTTTCTCTTCTCTGGTTGCCCTCCCTGCCTTTTGGCTCGTTTTTTTGCAGTTTCTCCCTTAGTTTGCTTCCCCTAGTTTCAGTTTCCACCCTTAGTTGCCTCCTTAGTTTCCCCTCAGTTGCCTTCCTTAGTCCCCCCCCCCCCCCCCCCCCCCTCCCGCCCTGCCCCCCTTTTTCTCTTAGTTTCTTCGCATAGTTTTTCCTTTTTAGTCCTCCTTAGTTTGCATCTCCTCTTTCAGTCTATTTGATCCGGTGACGGTTAAGAGGTTGCCATGTTATGGCCCCCCCCTTCATAGGTCTTTTTCTTAGTAGTCCTAGCCCCTTCTCTCGCTTGGGCTTCCTGTTTTTGGCCTTCTTCCTTGCCTCTCTGGTTTTGTTTGTCTTTTGTTTCCCGTCCTCCTTTGTCCCTTACGTGCCCAGGTGGTGTCCGTCCCTTAGCTGTCCCTGAGCCTTTCTTGTCTTTTTCTTTGGTCTTTTCTCCTTTTACAAAGGGCTAGGTATTATCAGTTGCGCCTTTTCCTGGTTACCCCCTTTGTAAAAAAAAAAAAAAAAAAAAAAATCTGTCGTGGTCCTACCGGTGCCTACTGCTCAACTTATGTAGGAGTGACTCCGGTAATGACATCAACGATGTCCTTGAGTCTAGGGATAGCGAACGGAGGAGGAGATCCCTCTAAGACGAAATTCCTGTTTTCAAAACAAACAGAAAAGTGCAGAGTTAAATGAATGGCACTTGAAGTTAGGTTTCTCCTTCGTATGCTGCTTTGTTTGAACTAGTCTAAGTGTAATATTTCATTAGCCCTTGAATTTGATTTGTTTATACTTGTGAAAGAATTACCCCCAGGAGGTGGTCTCAGGACACTTTACCAGCGACACTGAGGATTCAGTTTGAATGGCGTTGCCCACTCCTACTAAAGGGTTAAGAGAGAAAAGTGTGAAATTCGGCTTGGTCAATACAAAAATATAGCTATCAAAAATCGGATGGAGCGCCCTGAGCTCCCCACCGGACAGCCAATTTCTGACTTGATGAGGGAGAGGCCCTTTGCCGCTCTGCGATAAATCATAGATGTAAATGTATCATTTAATTTTGAACGTTTTATTACCGCCCTCACTACCGTAATCAAGAGACCCCACATTTACACCCCGCACTCTGGCGGAGGAGGAACAAATTCAACCTAAGGGCTCAATCCGGCGTTGTGCAATGACCTGCGGCACACGCCCCCTGCCGATGCCGCATGAAAGGTTCGAGACGCAGAAGACCCAGACCTAGAGCCAGGCCGAGACCCAGACCCACGAACCCAAGACCGTGCGAAGGTGACCGCCCCGATAGGGGCGGTCACCTCTACTTAGCTGGAGCTGGCTGAAGGGATGATTGGAGAGGAGTTGCGTACGGTTACCACCCACAGTGTTTTGAATTCGGCGGGAGGTGTAACTCTTTTTTTTTTTTTTTTTAGTTGTGAAAGGATTTTCACCCAGGAGGTGGGTCTCCCGACACAAACCAGGGACATGGAGGATTCAGTTCGAATGGTGGTGCCACTCCTACGATATTTTTTTTTTTTTTTTTTTACAAAGGGGGGAACCAGGAAAAGGCGCAACTGATAAAACCTAGCCCTGTGTGACCAAGGAGAAAAGACCAAAGAAAAAGACAAGAAAGGCTAAGGGACAGCTAAGGGACGGACACCACCTGGGCGACGTAAGGGACAAAGGAGGACGGGAACAGAAGACAAACAAACCAGAGAGGCAAGGAAGAAGCCAAAAACAGGAAGCCCAAGAGAAGGGGCTAGGACTACTAAGAAAAAAGCCCCCTTATTGGACACTTTTTTTTTTTTTCTACATAGGGAGGGAACCAGGAAGGAGAACATCTGATAAAAACCTAGCCCTATTGTGACCAAGGAAGAAAAACCAAAGAAGAAGACTAGAAGACATGGACCAAAAGTCCGCTAAGACAAATTATCCGAAGACAAAAGACGAAAAGACTAGGGGACAAAAGAACGAGGGACACAAACTAATTACTAGGAGGACAAAGGACAAAGGGCCTTCCGAGCACCACCCCCACCTCCAAGCAACACTGTTCCTCCCCATAGCTGCCGAGTGGGAAGCAAGATTTTTTGTCCCCTTGTGACCTTGTGCGCACTCCTTCCACTTCACATGCATCACGACTTGGTTCACTATAGGACACTCCTCGTGTCCTAGCTGCTGGGGCGACTGCAGCCCAGCCCCCCTTCGATTTGGCATCCAACCTATTATTGATAGTGACAGCGATGACAACGAAGAGTTCTCCGAACCCTTTTATATCCCTCTCATCCCCTCCCCTTCTTCTCTTCCTCCCCTCCATCCCCACGAGAGGACTTGGCCCCCCTGCTCCTCCCTACTCCTCCCTCTCCTTCATCTATCCCTCGCTTTCCTCCTTCCAGCCTGGGCATCCACTCGCCTTGAGCATACACCCCCCCAGATCCCACCTCCCCGTCCTGCTCCATCTCCCCTTCTCTTAACTCCTCTGCCACCCCGCCCTTCCACTTCACGTGCTGACAACGCACGTTGGTGGCGCTCAGCCCCTCCCCTCTACAAGCAACCTCCCCCCGCTCAAGCTTCCCCCCCTTACCGTGCCACCTCCTCTCTTCAGGCGTTTTCACCCCTTACAGGCGTCCCTCTTCAACAGGCTGTCCACTCTCGCAAGAGAACTCGGACAGTCCCAGAAGACCAACAGCCCTGGTGGGCAGTCTCTCTTCCCAGCACCTCTCTCTCTGAAATGTCCCCTAGGTCAACCCGCAAATCTGCACGCTTAAATATCAGCGGCAACACAAGCCGGGGATCACACCAGGGAGAACACGAATGAATGCACAAGCATGCCCCTCCTAGGAGTACCTTTGTCTGCACCAACGCGCAAGGACTTACACCCCTTAAACTCTTTGAGCACATTTCTTGGCTTCGAGAAACGCGAGGGATATGCAGTGCTCACTGAAGTAAGGTCAACCTCATCACCCGAGAGACCTCTTCAACACTCCCAGGCGCGGGGGCAATCTGGCCCAGGCGCAAGATTTTTCTTTGCCCTGGTACAGGGCACACTGAAGGCATCATCCTGATATTAACCCTCACTGCCCCCATCACAGATCCCGTCCTAAGACCTATCCTAGGTCCCAACAGGCCGCATTCTAGGCATCGATGCTTTCATTGGTGACTCCATCATCACCATTTTGTGCGTCTATTTTTTATTTTTTTTTTTTTTTTTTTTTTTTTATTAAGTGGGGAACCAGGAAAAGGGCGCAACTATAAAACCTAGCCCTTTGTTGACCAAGGAGAAAAAGACCCAAAGAAAATGACAAGAACGGCTAAGGGACAGCTAAGGACGGACACCACCTGGGTGACGTAAGGGACAAAGGAGGACGGGAACAAAAGACAAACAAACCAGAGAGGCAAGGAAGAAGCCAAAAACAGGAAGCCCAAGAGAAGGGGCTAGGACTACTAAGAAAAAAACCTAAAAGAAGGGGGGGCCAATGCTCTATGCTCTTATGCTCGCGGCCCAAGCTGCTGACAGAGAAGACTTCTTTTTTCAACTGCGTGCGTCCCAACCTTCCACTGACGGACGCCTCCTTCTCGTTGTTGGTGATTTCAACAGCATTCTTGACCCCCTCGATGCGTCTTACCCTCCTCACAGACTCAATATTGACCCATGAGTCGCATGCAGGGGCACCTCCCTTGCAGACATCATGAACAGGGCCTACAGCCTATAAGACATCTGGAGGAAACACGCACCGACTGCCAAAAGACTTCACACATTGGAGCATCCCAGCCTCATCGGGCGGTAGCTTGACCGCTGGCTGGCTTCAGACTCCCTCCTAGCCCTCTTCACAGCCACTTCCTCCATTATCCTACCTCTGGATTTATCTTGACCACCCGCCCTGTGTCTATAACCCTCTCCTTCCTAGGCCACGCTCCACCCAAGGGCAAGGGCTGCAAGGGTTCCCCCTCCTCCTCCTCAACATTCCAGAAGCTTGTGATGAATTCAAGAACATCATCGCTTCACAATCCCTCCTCCTAAACCTCTTACCCGATTCAGACATCGTCACAAAATGGGACAACATGAAGGAAGTTATTCGCACCAGCAGTTGGGCCATTTACAAGGAGCATCGCCGTGTCCGCCAGCGTGCCGCCCGCTTAGCAGAGGACGACGCCGGCAGGAATTCTCACAGGTGCATTTCTCCCCGATGCAATTTCTTTCCTGGCACGCCTCAACATAGCCAAGGCTAAGGCATTAGCAGCAACACTCGCTTGGCAGCAACTCCTTGCTCCAATGCTCAAAGCTCTACCTATCCTTGAGCACACTTTTGGGGATTCATCTTCCTTCTACTTCCACCACCTTTCCCGTTCCCCCTCACCCCCAGTCTACATCAAGCTTATCCAGCCTCCAGGGCCACCCCAGCATCACCCCTTTCTGTGGCTGACCTCTCTTCAATGATAGGAGTCAACATAGGACTGGAGTATGCTCGACTTTTTATAGTGCTGATTCCTCCTTTGGACTGTATTGTCCAAACCCTCACATCAACCAGGCTAACCAGGATCTTCTGCTCACATCCCTCCCTCGTCCCCCCACCCTAGTTATGCAGCCCTTGCAGAAGGTGTCAATGGCGATGGCCTAATCACATCAGAGGAGATGACCTTGCCATCCGCTCTGCTTCTCGAGGCTCCAGCCCAGGTTATGACGGTCTTCCCTTTGAAGTCTACAATGCGTTCCATTGAAGAACTGTCCCGATCCTTCAAAGGGTTTTCAACTCTGCCTTCCAAGATCAAGTTAACTCGGCCCCCCTAGCACCCCTCCTTCAGGGAACCATCTGCCTTCTCCACAAGACTGGTCAGCCCCAAGACTCCCTCGCAGGTTACCCGTCCTATCACCCTTCTCAATTGCGACCTTAAGCTGATCCTTTTGATCATGGCTCACCGGCTGCAACGCCCACTGGAATATCTCATCGACGTCAACTCAATCAGCTTTCCTCCGTGGCAGAGACATCAGTACACCATCCGCTATCACCTAGGCTTGGCTGCGCGCTTGAAAGAGCTTGGCTTACCAGGCTGGTTGCTGCATTCTGACCTCACTAAACTTATGATTCTTGTCAACAGGGGATGGCTCCTAAAGACAATGTCAGCCATGGGATTCAATAGTGCGGGCATCACGGCTATCAGGCTGGTGCGATATCCTCATGAATGGCAGCTCTACGCGAGTGCGTCTCAACGGTTTCTTCACTACCTCCTTCCCCAACAACTTCCGGCTTCCCTCAGGGTGGGGCCTTGAGCTGTAATCAATGGGTCATCATCTTTGAGCCCTTCATCACCTACAATAACCAACTGAGATCTTGTTGGAACTCTGCAATCCTCCCGTTCTTCCTCAGGAGAGTTTGGCCCCTGCCACCCTCTCGTTTGCTGACGATGGCAAGCACTTGTCCTCAACCCAGCCACAGATGGGCCTATCGTCAAGGAGACATTACGTCGTAGCCAATTCGGCTGGCTTACCCGCCCAGTCTGTTCCCAAGACCCGTCTTCTGCTTCTTGAACTTCCCCCAGACATACCCCCTCCCTGCAGATCTGACCCGCCCTTGGCTACCCATCACTTGAATGGTTACCACCTCCATCCCCCAGACACACCTCACAGATTGCTGGGCGTGCCGTTTGGGCAGACACTGCCCTTTGCAAGGCTGCAGCCTACCAGCACATGCCCCAGCATCTCACGTGCAAGCAGCTTCCATGGCTCTCACGCAGATCTCAATGTTATTGGAAGGGCGCATGTTGCTATGCAAATGCTTGGCTTCCAAGTTCATCTTCCAGGCTAACTTTGCATCACCACCCAGCGCCTCTCCGCAGCAGTTGCAATCTCTCCTCAATGCCTTTGTTGCAACCTCTAGCCTGCAGGAGGAGGAATCACCACGTCCAGGACACCTCTTCCCCCGCTTTCGGGACAGCCTCCTTAGTTCCTACCTTTTCAATCGAGGAGGCTTGCTGTACCCATCTTTTTTCTCCTTTGGTCACGAAGTGCTAGGTTTTTATCAGTTGCGCCTTTTCCTGGTCCCCCCTTTGTAAAAAAAAAAAAAAAAAAAAAAATCTTGCTTCCCACTCGGCTGCTATGCTGGCCAAGACCACATGGCTCCTCTTCAGTTACTCAGGTCACCCCTGGCAGCAGCTCTACCGTCACGAAAATTTCCTCGGGCTGTGCGCCTTCCTCCAGGTCAGCCAAAGTGGATACGTGCCCTGGTTACCGCCCCGTCTTCTGTGGACATCGCCTCAATCACCACCAACTTGGCCCGGGAAGTGCAGAGGCTTTTCTCCTGCCTGAACTTTCGTAGAATTATCGCTGCCGCCCATGCAGTGCCCCCAATCCATCCTTCTGAAACCACCTTCAACAACACCCCTCCTTTTCCGCCCGTCCATGCGCCCATCACCTCAAACCAAGTGCTCTCCTCCCAAGCAAACTCTCGTGGCAGCCGTCTCAAGGACATCCGCTCAGCTCATCAACAACGAGCTCACCTCTCCCTCCCGCTGCTGTCCAAGACCTTGACTTCTATCCTCTCTCTCTGCCAGACCCCTGGCGGGATGCTGTCCTCCTTCCTGAACTTCCACCTCCCAAATGAAGCTCTTTCCCGCTGTGGCCCCTGCTGGTCCCTTGCAGAGGGGCCAGATCCCCCTCACTGGAGAGGACGTCTTTGGGAGGTCTGCCCTCTGGCCGGTTACACCCTCTCACCCTTCCTGCCCTTCCCCCCAAGGACACCCCCAAGCTGCCCTCATCACCCTAACGCAATAAACCTCGAGAAGCATGGTTTACGGGCAGACTTTGAGAGAGCAGCTGATCCAGCAAGGCCTCACCCCCCCACCAGCAGACAAAGCTCTTGGAACCATGGCTGTTGTCTTTGGAGGACCTCCAACTGACCCAACAACATGGGTCTCCACCTCCATGATTTTTTTTTTTTTTTTTTTACAAAGGGGGGGAACCAGGAAAAGGCGCAACTGATAAAACCTAGCCCTTTGTGACCAAGGAGAAAAGACCAAAGAAAAAGATAATGAACGGCTAAGGGACAGCTAAGGGACGGACACCACTTGGGCCGACGTAAGGGACAAAGGACGGACGGGAACAGAAGACAAACAAACCAGAGGGCTAGGACTTGCTAAGAAAAAAGACCTATGAAGGGGGGCCATAAACATTGCAACCTCTAACAGTCACCGGATCAGAAGACTGAAAGAGGAGATGCAAACTAATGGTGGGACTAAAAGGGAAACTATGCGAGAAACTAAGTGAAAAAAAGGGGGGGGGGGGGAGGGGGGGGGGGGGGGGGGGGGGTGGGGGGGGGGGGGGGGGGGGGGTGGGGGGGGGGGGGGGGGGGGGGGGGGGGGACTAAGGAGGCATATGATGATACTGGGTGAACCTTCTTGAACTCTCAGTGCGCCAAGCACGCAGGCCCTTCTTCACCAACATATCATGCAACAAAGCCCCAGTTTCCCACCATTTTGTGCCAGGTTATAACCGAGGAACGTGCTGCTTGGCCCAGGCTGTGGAGCATTCTTACCCCCCTCCCACCTTGGACAACTCACCCTAGCAACTAACCCCTGACCTGCGAGCCTGCCCGTGGTCTTGAATACCGATGGATTGCCTCAGCAACAGAGAGAGCGCTCGTTGTCACCTTCTATTCCAGTCCCCTCCCCTTGAAGACTCCACAGAAACGCTTGGGTGGACTTACAACGTGTCCGCCCCTCCCGCCCAGGCCCCAGCGGAGAGAACTGCTCAAAGACAAGACGAACCTCAAGTCTCCCTCCCTCTACGTGCAGGCTTTTCGCAGGTGTGGGTACGCCTCGCTGACAGACTCTCCACCGTCCTTATACCATCACTTGCCGGAGCTTGCTTCATGCACCCTGGCTGCAATGCGTTCCTTGCTCATGTACGAGGACACTTCCAACGGGTCAACAAGACGACCCCCCCTCCATAGTCTGCTCCCAGCCCTGACTGCTTGCAGCTGCACACTGCTGACACAATATCTCACGCTTTCTTGGAAATGCCCTGATTCTGCCCCTGTCATAGACTGCTCCTTTCCACTTGGGAGACCCTCACCGTGGGCAGCGCCTTCCTCGTTGCCCCTTCTTCCTACCCTCGGTGACGACATCACCCTTTGGCCCGGGACACCCCCTCCTCCCTCTACCCTAAGGTTGTGGTCCTTCCTGCGTATAACCACCTTGGCGGCGATATGGTCAGTCCGTTCGTCCCGGGCTGACAGACTGGACCATTCTGAGCCCCTCACCACAAGGCTATCTGCCTTGCCCTTGGCCACCTTCACCAAAGCCATCGCCAGGGACTGGATGCGCACCCAGACGGATCTTCGACACCTTGATAATGCGCCTTCTGTCAAAAATTGGTGGCGTGGCCTAGATTGCTCTCTCACAGTGGCTTCCTTTGCAAGCTTATGGGCCACCCCCCGATCTTTTGCACCATTGATTGGGGTCACTCCGGTGACAGGAGCCTGATACCCCGCACCATGGAAATGACAATAACCCATGGCCCCAGCGCTCCCTACAATCCCAGACCAATCCCAGACCCAGCCCAAGCCCTAGTTCTAGACCCCTGATCTAGAACCTGACCCAGATCCAGCCCATTAACCCGATCTAGAACCTTGCTCTAGAAACCCTTACCCAGACCCAGCCCCAGTTTCCCGAGCTCTAGACCCTGATCTAGACCCCTGACTTAGGTCCAGCCCAAGCCCCAGCTCTAGGCCCCGATCTTGACCCTGACCTAGATCGAGCCCAAGCCCAAGATCAAGACCCTGCCCAGTCAGGATCAGGTTTCCAGATTTGGACACAGCACACGACAACGTTCCAGATCTGGGGCTAGATCTGACCAAGATCAAGGTCCAGATCTGCGCTAAGATCCAGATCCAGATCTAGATCTTGATACTGTCTCTGTCTTCATTCCTGTTGTACATGCCCAGACCAGTCTTTTAGGTTTCGCTTTGCTTCCAGTTGTCTTTTCCTTTTTCTGGTTGCCTCCCTGCTTTTGTGCTTGTTTTTGCAGTTTCTTCCTTAGTTTTGCTTCCCCTAGTTCAGTTTCACCCTTAGTTGCCTCCTTAGTTTCCCCCTCAGTTGCCTCCTTAGTCCCCCCCCCCCCCCCCCCCTCCCCCCCTTTTCTCTTAGTTTCTCGCACATTTCCTTTTAGTCCTCCTTAGTTGCATCTCCTCTTTCAGTCTTCTGATCCGGTGACTGTTTAAGGTTGCCAATGTTATGCCCCCCCTTCATATCTTTTTTCTTTAGTAGTCCTAGCCCCTTTCTCGTTGGGCTTCCTGTTTTTGGCTTCTTCCTGCTCTCTGTTTGTTTGTCTTCTGTTCCCGTCCTCCTTTGTCCCTTACGTCGCCCAGGTGGTGTCCGTCCCTTAGCTGTCCCTTAGACCGTTCTTGTCTTTTCTTTGGTCTTTTCTCCTTGTCACAAAGGGCTAGGTTTTATCAGTTTGCGCCTTTTCCTGGTTCCCCCCTTTGTAAAAAAAAAAAAAAAAAAAACGTGCAGGCTTTTCGCAGGTGTGGGTACGCCTCGCTGACAAGAACTCTCACCGTCCTTATACCATCACTTGCCGGAGCTTGCTTCATGGCACCCCTGGGCTGCAATGCGTTCCTTGCTCATGTACGAGACGCTTCCAACGGGTCAACCAAGACGACCCCCCCTCCATAGTCTGCTCCAGCCCTGACTGCTTGCAGCTGCACACTGCTGACACAATGTCTCAACTTTCTTGGAATGCCCTGATTCTGCCCCTTTTTTTTTTTTTTTTTTTACAAAGGGGGGAACCAGGAAAAGGCGCAACTGATAAAACCTAGCCCTTTGTGACCCCTGTCATAGACTGGCTCCTTTCCACTTGGGAGACCCTCACCGGTGGGCAGCGCCTTCCTCGTTGCCCCTTCTTCCTCCACGGTGACGACATCACCCTTTGGCCCGGGACACCCCCTCCTCCCTCTACCCTAAGGTTGTGTCCTTCCTGCGTATAACCACCTTGGGCCATATGGCAGGTCTGTTCGTCCGGCTGACAGACTGGACCATTCTGACCCCCTTCACCACAAGGCTATCTGCCTTGCCCTTGGCCACCTTCACCAAGCCATCCGCCAGGACTGGATGCGCACCCAGACGATCTTCGACACCTATATTTGATAAATGCGCCTTCTGTCAAGATTGGTGGCGTGGCCTAGATTGCTCTCTCACAGTGGCTTTCCTTTGCAAGCTTATGGCCACCCCCCCGATCTTTTGCACCATGATTGGGGTCACTCCCGTGACCAGGAGCCTGATACCCGCACCATTGAAAATGACAATCCCCATGGCCCCCAGCGCTCCCTACAATCCCAGACCCAATCCCAGACCCAGCCCAAGCCCTAGTTCTAGAACCCTGATCTAGACCCTGACCGAGATCCAGCCCATTACCCGGATCTAGACCTTGCTCTAGACCCTGACCCCAGACCCAGCCCATTCCCGAGCTCTAGACCCTGATCTAGACCCTGACTTATTAGTCCAGCCCAAGCCCCCAGCTCTAGGCCCCGATCTTGACCCTGACCTAGATCGAGCCCAAGCCCAAATCAAGACCCTGCCCCAGATCAGGATCAGGTCCAGATTTGGACACAGCACACGACAACGTTCCCAGATCTGGGGCTAGATCTGGACCAAGATCAAGGTCCAGATCTGCGCTAAAGTATCCAGATCCAGATCTAGATCTTGATACTGTCTCTGTCTTCATTCCTGTTGTACATGCCCAGACCAGTCTTTTTAGGTTTCGCTTTGCTTCCAGTTGTCTTTCTTCTTTTCTGGTTGCCCTCCCTGCTTTTGGCTTGTTTTTTGCAGTTTTCTCTTCCTTAGTTTGCTTCCCCTAGTTCAGTTTCCACCCGTTTAGTTTTGCCCTCCTTAGTTTCCCCTCAGTGCCTCCTAGTCCCCCCCCCCCCCCCCCCCTCCTCCCCCTTTTTTCTCTTAGTTTCTCGCACAGTTTTCCTTTTAGTCCTCCTTAGTTTCATCTCCCTCTTTCAGTCTTCTGATCCTTGACTGTTAGAGGTTGCCATTTATGCCCCCCCCTTCATAGGTCTTTTTTTTCTTAGTAGTCCTAGCCCCTTCTCTTGGGCTTCCTGTTTTTGGCTTCTTCCTTCCTCTCTGGTTTGTTGTCTTCTTTCCCGTCCTCACTTTGTCCCTTACGTCGCCCATGGTGTCCGTCCTTACTTCCCTTAGCCTTTTTGTCTTTTTCTTTGGTCTTTTCTCCTTGGTACAAAGGGCTAGTTTTATCAGTTGCGCTTTTCCTGTTCCCCCCCTTTGTAAAAAAAAAAAAAAAAAAAAAAACACTGGGTGACATTTATGGATATAACACAAATGATGGCTTTTATATATGTGTCATCATGTTTGAAGCAATGACTAGGGAGCTGTAAACCAGTTCCCCCTTCGGATTGTCAAATTAACACTTTTTTTTTTTTTTGTCCGTGTGCGGTGTGTGTGTGTTGTGTGTGTGTCCGTCACAATCTACCGTTAAATGTCCGTGTGTGTGTCCGTGTGTGTGTCCGTCACAATACACCGTTAAATGTCCGTGTGTGTGTGTGTGTGTGGTGTGTGGGTTAGTCCGTCACAATCACAAACTTTTTCAGGTTTCACTCAAATCACAAAAAAAAACGAAACATTGTACAACATATATAACAATTATAAACTTATTGATACGGACATATTCCTCACAAGCACATATAAGCATTGCAATTCAGAAAAGGAGCTAAGGTTTGTGCTTTTGGTGTTGGGGCATGTCAGAAGTACCCTATATTACACAAGGCACACCAGCCGCAAATGTATTGTTGCCTCCATAGGTGTACTTGGGGTCAGACTGTAAGCATGTTGTGCTACTACTCTGATGCTGGTGTGTGTCGTGGTCACACACATTAACCTAAATGGGTATGGACCCCAGCATTTCCACATCAAGCTTATCCAGCCTCCAGGGCCACCCCAGCATCACCCCCTTTCTGTGGCTGACCTCTCTTCAATATAGGAGTCAACATAGGACTGGAGTATGCTCGGGAAAGCTTTAATAGTGCTGATTCCTCCTTGGACTGTAAATCGTCCAAAACCCTCACATCAACCAAGGCTAACCAGATCTTCTGCTCACATCCCTCCCTCGTCCCCTCCCCCTGTTATGCAGCCCTTGCAAGAAGGTGTCAATGGGGAATGCTAATCACATCAGAGAGATGACCTTGCCATCCGCTCTGGCTTCTCGACACAGCACGCCTCCAGCCCAGGTTATGACGGACTAACGCCCTTTGAAGTCTACAATCGTTCCATGAAGAACTTCCCCGATCCTTCACAGGGTTTTCAACTCTGCCTTCAAGATCAAGTTAACTCGGCCCCCCTACCACCCCTCCTTCAGGGAATCATCTGCCTTCTCCACAAGACTGGTCAGCCCCAAGACTCCCTCGCAGGTTACCGTCCTATCACCCTTCTAATTGCGACCCTGAAGCTGATCCTTTTGATCATGGCTCACCGGCTGCAACGCCCACTGGAATATCTCATCGACGTCACTCAATCAGCTTTCCTCCGTGCAGAGACATCATGACAAAAACATCCGCTATTCAACCTAGGCTGCTGCGCGCTTGAAAGAGCTTGGCCTTACCAGGGCTGGTTGCTGCATTCTACCTCACTAAAGCTTATGATTCTGTCAGCAGGGATGGCTCCTTTTTTTTTTTTTTTTCTTTCTCCTGAAGACAATGTCAGCCATGGGATTCAATAGTGCAGTATCACGCGCTGGTGCGATATCCTCATGAATGGCAGCTCTACGCAGTGCGTCTCAACGGTTTCTTCACTACCTCCTTCCCCAACACTTCCCGGCTTCCCTCAGGGTGGGGCCTTGAGCTGTAATCAATGGTCATTCATCTTTGAGCCCTTCATCACCTACAAAACCAACTGAGAATCTTGTGAACTCTCTATCCTTCCGTCTTCCCTCAGGAGAGTGGCCCCTTTTTTTTTTTTTTTTTTACAAAGGGGAACCAGGGAAAAAGGCCCAACTGATAAATCCTAGCCTTTGTGACCAAGGAGAAAAGACCAAGAAAAGGACTGAAAGAACGCTAAGGACAGCTAAGGGACGACACCACCTGGGCGACGTAAAAAGGGACCAAAGGAGACGAACAGAAGACCAAACAAACCAGAGAGGCAAGAAGAAGCCAAAAACAGGAAGCCCAAGAGAAGGCTAGACTACTAAGAAAAAAGACCTATGAAGGGGTGGCCATAACCCCCTCCACCCTCTTGGTTGGCTAACGATGGCAAGCACTTATGTCCTCAACCAGCCACAGATGGTGCTATGCAATGCTTGGCTTCCAGTTCACTTCCAGGGCTAAATTTGCATCACCACCACGCCTCTCCGCCAGCAGTTGCAATCTCTCTCAATGCCCTTTGTTGCAACCTCTAGCCTACAGGAGGAGGAATCACCACGTCCAGGACACCTCTTCCCCCGCTTCGGGGACAGCCGTCCTTCCTTTTCATCGAGAGGGCTTGCTGACCCATCTTCTACCCACTTGCTTGCTATGCTGGCCAAGACCACATGGCTCCTCTCAGTTACACAGGTCACCCCTGCAGCAGCTCTACCGTCACGAGATTTCTCGCTGTGCGCCTTCCTCCAGTCAGCCAAGTGATACCATGCCCTGGTTACCCCCCGTCTTCTGTCGACAATCGCCTCAATCAACCACCAACTTGGCCCGGAAAGTGCAGAGGCTTTTCCTACTGAACATTCGTAGAATTATCGCTCCGCCCATCAGTGCCCCCAATCCATCCTACTGAAACCACTTCAAACAACAACCCTCCTTTTGCCGTCCATGCCCAATCACCTCAACCAAATCTCTCCTCCCCAAAGCACTCTCGTGCACCGTCCAAGGACCATCCGCTCAGCTCATCAAAACGAGCTCACTCCCTCCCGCTCTGTCCAAGACCTTGACTTCATCCTCTCCTCTCTGCCAACCCTGCGGGATGCTGTCCTCCTTCCTGAACTTCCACCTCCCAAAATGGAAGCTCTTTCCGCTGTGCCCTGCTGGTCCCCTGCAGAGGGGCCAGATCCCCTCACTGAGAGGACCCGTCTTTAGGTCTGCCCTCTGCCGGTTTACACCCTCTCACCCTTCCCCTTCCCCCCCAAGGACACCCCCAAGCTGCCCTCATCACCCTACGCAAAAACCCTCCAGAGAAGCATGGTTACGCAGACTTTGAGACAGCTATCCAGCAAGCTCCCCCCCACCAGAGGCAAGAGCTCTTGAACCATGCTGGTTGTCTTTGGATGACCTCCAACTGAACCCAACAAACATGGGTCTCCACCTCCATGATACTACTGATTGAACCCTTCTTGGAACTCTCTGGTTGCGCCAAGCACCAGAGCTGTTTTTTGGCTTCTTCCTTGCCTCTCTGGTTGTTTGTCTTCTGTTCCGTTCCTCCTTTGTCCCTTACGTCGCACCATGGTGTCCTCCCTTAGCCTGTCCCTTAGCTGTTCTTATCCTTTTCTTTGGTCTTTCTCTCCTTTCACAAAGGCTAGGTTTTATCAGTTGCGCCTTTTCTGGTCCCCCCCTTGTAAAAAAAAAAAAAAAAAAAACACGGCACCCTTCCTTCACCAACATATCATGAAAACAAGCCCCTTTCCCACCATTGGTGCCAGGTATACCGAGGACGTGCTGCTTGCCAGGCAGGCTGTGGAGGCATTCTACCCCCTCCACCTTGGACATCACCCTAGCACTAACCCGACCTGCGAGGCTCCGTGTGGGTCTTGAATCCCATGGATTTGCCGTCATCAACACGAGCAGACGGCGCTCTTGTCACCCCTATTCCAGTCCCCTCCCTTGCCTCCTGGTTTGTTTGTCTTTTGTTCCGTCCTCCTTATGTTTCCTTACGTCACTAGTGGTGTCCCCCTTAGCTGTCCTTAGCCTTCTTGTCTTTTTCTTTACGTCTTTCTCTCCTTGTCACAAAAGCTAGGTTATCAGTTGCGCCTTTTCCTGGTTCCCCCTTGTGTAAAAAAAAAAAAAATACAAGAACCTTGGGTGGACTTACAACAATCGTGTCCGTCCTCCCTCCCATCCAGGCCCACGGAAGAGAACTGCTCAAAGACAAGCGAAACCTCAAGTCTCCCTCCCTCTAACTGCAGGCCTTGCAAGGTGGGTACTCCTCCTGACAAAACTCTGCCACCTCTATACATCAACTTCCGGAAGCTTGCTTCATGCACCTGGCTGCAAGCTTCCTTGCTCATGTACGGAGACACTTACAACGGCCGTCAACCAAACGACCCCCCCTCCATATCTGCTCCAGCCCTACTTCTTTCACGCACATGCTTACACCAGTCTACCTTTCTGGAATGCCCTATTCTGCCCCTTCATAAACTGGCCCCTTCCACTTGGGAACCCTCACCGGTGGCAGCGCCTTCCTCTCCCTTCTTCCTCCTCGGACGAACATCACCCTTTGCCCGGGACAACCCTCCTCCCTCTCCCTAAGGTTGCCTTCTCTATAAACCACCTGCAGCTAATGCATCCGTTCGTCCCAGGCTTACAACGACACATCGAGCCCCTTCACCACAAGGCTATCTCGCCTTGCCCTTGGCCACCTCACCAAGCCATCCCAGGACTGATGCGCACCCAGACGATCTTCTACACCTTATAATGCGCCTTCTGTCAAGATTGTGGCGTGGCCCTAGTTGCCTCTCTACAAGGGCTCCCTTTCAAGCTTTATGGCCACCCCCCTATCTTCACAGATTGGGTCACTCCCGTTGACCAGAGCCTGATACCCGCACCATGGAAAATGACAACCCCCATCCCAGCGCT
This sequence comes from Microglena sp. YARC, assembly GCA_022414725.1. Taxonomy (NCBI): domain Eukaryota; kingdom Viridiplantae; phylum Chlorophyta; class Chlorophyceae; order Chlamydomonadales; family Chlamydomonadaceae; genus Microglena; species Microglena sp. YARC. Next base: position 4,037 of record JAJSRW010000813.1, on the reverse strand, counting down.
CCCTACGAATCCCAACCCAATCCAGACCCAGCCAAGCGCCTAGCAAGACCCTATCTAGACACGACCCAATCCAGCCCAATTTTAAAAAAACCCGCCGGGAAATTCTTTTTTTAATACCTTGCTCTAAACCCTGACCCAGACCCAAGCCATCCCCACTCTAGACCCTGATCAACCCTGACCTATGTCCACCCAACCCAGCTCTAGCCCGATCTTACCTACCTATTCCAGCCCAAGCCAAGATCCAAGAAACCTGCCCCAGATCAGATCAGTTCCAGATTGACACACACACACAACGTTCCAATCGGGCTAGATCATGACCAGATCAAGACCCAGATCTGCGCTAAACCATATCAATCTAATCTTATACGTCTTTGTCTCATCCGTTTACCGCCAGACCAGCTTAGTTTCGCTTTCTTCCATTGTCTTTCTTCTTTCTGTGCCTCCCGCTTTGGCTTGTTTTTGCAGTTTCTCCCTTATTGTCCCCTTAAGTTCAGTTCCACCTTATCCCTCCCTTGAGTATTATTTCTCCCTCACGTGCCTTCCCTCTTACCTCTCCCCCCCCCCCTCCCTCCATCCCCCCTTTCTTCTCTATGTTTCTCCATTTTTCCCTATTAGTCCTCCTAGTTCCTGCCCAATCCTCCTCTTTCATCCTTTCTTGACTCCTGTTGACGCTATGACAGATGCAGTATGTATATGCCCCCCATCTAACTTCATATAGTGTTCTTATTTTTTCTATCCTCTAGCATAGTCCATAGCCCCTTCTCCTTGGGTTTCTTTGCCCTCGACTTATGGATTTCGCCTCCTTTGCCTGCTACTGTTGCTTAGTCCTCTGTTCCGTCCCTCCCTCTGTCACCTTACGCTCCCAGGTCCGTCCCTAGCTGTCCCTTAGCCTTCTTGTCTCTTTTCTTGGTCTTTTTCCCTCTCACAAAGGGCTAGGTTTATCAGTATGGCCTTTCCTGGTTCCCCCTTGTAAAAAAAAAACAAACAAAAATCATCAAGAGAAACTAATCGCATACGCCAATTCGCTGCTTACCCCCGCCCCAGTCTTTCCAAAGACCCGTCTTCGCTCTTGAACTTCCCCGCGACATACCCTACCCTACAGATCTGACTCCGCCTTGCACCCTATCACTTGATTTACACCTCCATCCCCCAGACACACCTCACAGATTGACTGCGTGCCGTCGTGCAACATCTGCCCTTTATGTAAGGCTGCAGCCTACCACGCACATGCCCCTCATTAGATCTCCTGCAGCACTCCATGCCTCACGCCATCCAAGTTATTGGCAAGGCGCATGTTGCTATGCTAAGCTGGCTTCCAAGTCATCTTCCAGCTAATTTGCATCACCACCAGCGCCCTCTCCGCCAGCATTCAATCTTCTCATCAATGCCTTGTTCAAACCTCTAGCCTACAGGAGAGAATCACCACGTCCAGTCACCCTCTTCCCCCGCTCGACAAAGCCGTCCTCCTTCTTCATCGCAGGAGGCTTCGCTGTACCCCCATCTGCTCCACTCGGGCTGCTATGCTGCCAAACCACATGCTCCTCTTCCAGTTACACAGCACCTGGGCAGCAGCTCTACCGCACGAATTTCTCGCTGTGCCCTCTCCGTGCAAGTGGATACCATTCCCTGATTACCGCCCCTTTCTGTGACATCGCCTCAATCACCACCTACACCCATTTTCACACATTTTACCACCATTTACACATTCTCAGCCACTTTTTTCCAACTTTCTCAACTCGATTATTTTCGCTTCGCATCTTTCGCGCCAGCTTCTTGAGCCTTCGCAACACCTTCAATCGTGCTGGCGTGCGCCTTGCACTGGCGACTTTTCACTCCTCTGGCCAATCTTCAACTTCGACAGCCTTTCTCTCACCTCTTCCTCTATACGTTTCTGTTCTTGTCTCGCTGAAGCTCTCAAGAGACGCATCTGCTATACCTTTCTTTTATCGAGGCTCGTTTTTCGAAAACGCCAGTTCAACACCTTTCCTCAGCTGTTAGCCTCTGCATCTTCAGCACCTTTCAGCACCTTCCACTTTTCTCAACTCCATCTTTTCAGCTTCGCATCTTTCGGGGCGCAGCTTCTGAGCTTCGCAACCACCACTCCATTCGTTGCGCGTGCAGACATGCACCTGACGACTTTACCCTCTGGACCACCCAACTCTGACACCTTCTTTTCTCACATTCTTCCTCCAACTACCAGTTTCTTGCTCGTCTTGAGCTCTCAACGCTCAGGCAATTCCCTTCTTTGAACTCTCTGCTTCCCCTTCATCCTGCATATAGCACAGGTCTCACGCCAGCCTGTCTGAACTCTCGAGTTTTCCACCCACACCCTTCTCTCCCTTCCATCTTTGCATGAGTCAATCCTTACACTCTGGTCTTATCACTTTCTCCGCCCCTTTCAGCTATCATAGCCTCTCTGTTACTTCTCTCTGACAGGCCTCATGCAGATTCCCCCCTATGGCTCAGCACATGCTCTAGAAGAGTCCACATGCACACTCATACTAGCGAGACATCCCCAGCTCTACAGCAAGCCCCATGTGAATGACTCCCAGTCCGCAATCCTTCCCATGCCCGCACACCTTCTTACTAAAGTAATAGCAGCAGTTGAGCCCCAAGAGCTGCACCTTCTTCACCTCCTCCCAGTACTTCACCCCCCTTCTCCATGTATTCGCCAATGGGGCATTGCTGTTCCATGCAATAAGCTTATGCGCATCTCCTTGCACCCACTGCCGATACTTATGCTGACCCTCTTTCCTAGCGCTATCTTCATTGGCAACTTTCCAATTTGGAAGTGATCCGCCCACGACAGATCTCATCCCCCTATCCTCTGCTCCTCCCCCTTCCCCTCTCACACCCCGCCCTTAAATTACTTTCGACACTACCCTCCCACCATCGCACGCATGGCCTCCTAGCCCATCCTTTCAGCGGCCTGTCTACATAGACCAATTTCCTCGCCCCCTCCAACTTCCCCCTTTCCGCCCGTGCATCATTATCCCCCTACAGTCTTGGCGCTGACACGATCCAACGCTGCCTTACATTCATCAGGATATACTCCCACCCAGAAGACCCCTTCCTCCACGCCTGCCACCCCTTCCTCCCTCTCTCCCTCCACAGGTAGACCCCTTCGCAGCACCCTTCTTTGATCAGATCTCTCTCTTTCCCCTCCCCTCCCATACTCTCCTCCCAACCCCCACCATCATCCCCTCTCATTCTTTCAGCCCTTCTGCTTCTCGTACCCTCCCTTATCTCCCCTCTCCCCCTCCTTCCCCTCCCTCCCTTCCCATTCCTTCCAACATGCACCCTATCGCCCTCACCGGCACCTATGTACCCCCCCCATTCTTCCATTTCCCCGCCCTCCAACGTCCATCCACAGCACTCTCACCCCACCCTCCTCTCAACATGGTCCACCACACCACCCCCTCTCCCAACAGCCCCACAGTTTCCCTCTACAGTCATCTCCTCCATGCCGTCTCCCAGAGCTCCCCCAGTTCACAATCTTTTTCAAGCCTTCTCCTGTCGAGAACACAATCTACACCATTGAATATCAGCATCCCATCGACAGCACCGCCAACACTTGAACCCGAACTTCACCGCTACCCCTTCTCCAGGATGAAGCACAAAGTTCCATACTCCACTTTCAGATCCACAGCAGCTCATCACCTACATCAACCTATGCAGAATTCAACATCTAGCCGCAACACAGCACCCACGAAGCACACACCTCAAGCAAACTTCTCAGCATCAGTCCTTCTCACGGCCATGCTACCACATCTGCCATCAAAGCAACAACCACCATTAGATCACAACTAAAATCAGTGCACCTTCCACTCCCAAGATCTGATTTACAGCATTCAGCATATTCAACAGCACACCTCAGCTCCTCAGCCTCATCCTTACCCAGCCACAGCCACAGCCACACCCTCGCCCACGCTCACCTCGCCCACCACCACCCACCCACACGCCTCCCCCCCTCACCAGCGTCAGCATCAGCATCAGCATCAGTATCAACTCTATGATCAAGCTCCATTCTCTCTCTA
>JAJSRW010000812.1:0-42900 GCA_022414725.1 Microglena sp. YARC | reverse complement strand
CAAGGATGAGAGATCAGTTTTTTACGTGGTAACCTTGGTTCTGAAGTTAATGAAAAGGAACTTCACCCCAGGAGTGTGTCTCTCGAACCAGCGGCACACGAGGTTATTCAGTTCGACATGGAGAAACATTGTTGCCTCACTTCCTACAATTATAGAGTAGGCGCTCGTCTTTTTAGTTTTTTTGCACTTAATCCGTTTTGGGGTGGGGATTCATCCTACCACGTAAGCCCTTTAATTTTCAAGCTTACAAAGGAGTACAGCAGTCAACTTCTATGTGGCCCCCTGAGCAGCAACATGGATTCTGAAGCCCCAAGAGTTTCAGAAGTGCTGGAAACTATTTCACTTCGATTACAGTTGCAAAAAGATTAGCTGGGTAGAAGCCAGTGGGAGCTCTGCTTTTGGCTGAAAAGAAGCTGCACAGATCAGCTTGCTAGTCTGAAGAAGTCTAGAAGCTGCTGCTTCTGTAGCTGAAAAGAAAAGCATTCAATGCAGCACATTATACCACGTTATTCCTATCAGCTCTAGTCTCTGTGCCCAGCTAGCAGTCCCCTGGAGGAATGTGTAACGTACACCATAGCTCCCTTTCTTGCTGCTGAAGTCACGCAAACTCCACCACAGCTCCTCCTCTTCACCAACTCATGGTGCTAGCTATTCCTGCTTTCAGTTGGAATCTTTTCTGTAATGTGGTCAGCTATACTCAGGGGAGTGGTATATGTAGTCATTTATTCTGGCCAATGTTTACTTCGCCGCAGACAGTTGCGCAGCCTGAAAGGCTGATAGACAAGTAATCAAACCAAACAAACTTGGCTTGTCCTGTGACAATTAATTCGTGATGTACGTCCAATGCATACCCAGAGCGGAAATTAAGGACAGGGAACAGAGTTCTTGTTGGGAAGAAAGACGAGGAAGGAATGCAATAGCAACCGTTTAATTACCAAACGGGTCGACAGTGGAAACCTGGGCGGTAAGCCGGGCGGAAGCGATTGACTCTGTCACCTAGCTCGCCCTTGGCGTGGATCTGCGGGCAACGAAACGTTATGTTGCAGTTAGTTATGTTAATTCCGGGACGGGGACTCGAAAATGGCAGACTGGCCCCGAAATCCAGTAGAGGGACAACAGGACCGCCGGGACCGGCGGTCCGGACGCGCCCCCTGGGACGGGGGCCCGCCGCTCCCGCGTCGTCCTGTGCATGGCTCGCTGGATGCTGGTGACCTCCATCGACTCTCACCACTCTCTCCATCCCTTCCATGGTCCAAAAGTGAAGGGTGGCGGGGTGCGGAAGTCAGTGATATCAGCTCGTCTGCATCTGGCTCCCATGTCTTCCTCCCGCACCTTGTTGCCTGCCCTTAGATATCGCCACTATAATCCCGCTGCTCACATCCACTACACAGCACTCCTTCCCCTCGTTCTTTTCCATCCACACTTACTCTTCCATCAACTCCTCCCTTCCTATCGAGCCTAGACGCAACTTCCGCGTTCCTCTCACCTCCCTTCTTTTCCTTCTACTTTCACCTGATCGCTCTAACAGATTTCCGAGGCAATGCAAGCGACGGAGTCATGTAACCGGGGCATTCGCGGTCAGCACGAAAAAACGCTGTTGGCGTGGCCTTAGTCTTCACCAATTCACAGGTCACACTGTACTGCTGCTGCTCAGCATGGGTAGCAATGCAGCTCCAGTTAACTAGCAAGAAGCCTTCTGATGTCCGAGGCCCACCTGGCGACGAAGACTAGATATGCGTTCCGGTCCGAATCATCACCCGGGCGCCATCCCTCCATCTATCAGCACTCGCTCGAGACCCGGACTGGGTGAAGGTTCCATCTCTGATCTTGGATTGTATGCTGCATGGTCACTGTTTATTTTGGGGCTACTGCGTTGAAGATTCTAGCATGCTCCCTCCCTCACTGTCCTCCTGGGCCTAAAGGAATGATTCTAACCTAGTGGGATTGAAATGTCTGACATTGACAGGCATTCAATGCAAGCAGCAAGATTGCGTTTGACCTGGTGGTCTCGGCTATTGAGCTGGTGAGGAAGCTGCATTGATGTGCCCAACAAATAAACAAGTGCTTCATGGTTGATAATTATCCCTGGTGCCAACTGCACTCCAAATGCGTACCTTTTCCACTTTGGCTTGAACCATGGCAAAGTGAGACTTCATGACGAATCTCAAGAAGAACAACAATTTATTAATTGCTATGGATTTTCTAGGTACACTCTAGGGCTGCTCCACCGTCTTCCAATCCGAGCTCTCCCCAGTGTAGATATCGTCGAAACAGGGAGACTACACTAAGACACGTATAAAGTATTGTTGATGATTATCTCGTTCAAATTTGTGCACTTGCAAAGACCAATATCTTATTAACTGTTACACACATTGGTGGTTTTGTTCATGGCCCACAAGTGGGGTGGGGAGGCCGCCGGAGGGGGGTTGGGTGGGTGGTGCTGTGCTGAGGGAGGTGGTTGTGGCGGGGTGGTGGTGTGTGTGTGAGGTGGCTGGGGGTGGCGGTGTGACTTGTGAGGGAGGTGCCGTGTGTATGTGTGTGTGTGAGGGAGGCGCGTTGGTGGTGAAATAAATAAATAAATAGTTACTCCTTATTCATCGAGAGCGTGAGGTTTTGAGTGTGGCCAGTCCTGTTTAAGCTTAGCACTGGGTCAACCACCAACAGCATGGAACTTAACCCAGCATGTCATCTGCTTGGCCTCCTCATGGTTAGAAATCTTCAATTAAGTGTTTTCTGCATGACTCTAAACTTACCCTTACTTTCCTTTCTACTACTCTCCTCTTCTACTTACCTCTCTTACATCTCCGCTTTCCACTTTCTCTCATCCTCGACCTCCCCTTTCCTCACTCACCACACTCCTTCTCTTACCTACCCCATACTCACTCACACACTCCCCTCACTCACTTCCCTTTACTCAACCACCCACCTCATTTTCTATACTCATCACCTTTCTCTTCACCCCCTCATACTCTAATACTCACTAACCTTTACTCACTCACCCAAACTCCTCACCCCCACCACATAACTCCCTCATACCACATCACACTATACTACCTACCTTTACTCACTACCCACCAAACTCACTATCTACTGACTACTTACCTTTACTCATCACCACATTAGCACACTATACTCATTACCCTTATCATCACCCACAACTCACTACCTATCTCCACTACCCTTTACTCAGTCAACACACTCACTACTCTATACTCTACCTTTACCACTCACCACATCACTACTCTATACTCTACCTTTACCATCTACCCAAACCATACCTATACCCACACCCTTTATCACTCACCACACTCACTCTCTATACCACTACCTTACTCACTCACCCACACTCATCCCACACCACTACTTCTACTTATGCGGACACTGTCCCTGCATATTTTTCCTTAACTTACTACCGGGGCCACATCCCCGCCCTCTCCGGACATAGTCGACTCCGGGCCGCATCTCACGGCGTGACATGTGCTGGACCCCCGGCGGCGCGTATCGGGATGCTTCAGTTTCTTTGAGTTTCCCCCCATGAATACATAATCAGAGAGCCTTGCACCAGGGATTTGTTTTCCCCGGCGCTTTATACAGGGATCGCTACTTTTGACCCCGGTTTGGACCTAATTGCCGCTTGAAGACCCACCCACCCACATCAAAAATAGCCCTTAATGGGCTAATGGCCCCTAAAAAAGCTATACAAAGCTAATAAAACGCTGTCCCTGGAAGAGGCATAAAACCATAAAGCTAGAAAAAAAACTGCTTCCAGAATTTTGAAAAAACAATCCCTGCTTGCCACCCCCAAGTGCATTTTAGTTGGTAGCCCCTGGCCGAGTTAATGCATCGCTACCACAACCCTAGTTCCCTTTGGGGGATTAAAAGTTGTTTTGGGTTGTTTAAGGAGTTTTCACGGGATTGTCCGCATATGCCGTTGTCATGTCGCCACATGTGCAGTCTGCACTGATATCGGCCGCATATGCATTGGTCACCTATATTCAGTCCTTGGTCCTCGCTAATTGCACCAGCACCCCCGAAAGTCCCAGTAGCCCACCAGGCGCCGGAAAGTCCCAAGAGAAACCACACCAGGGCACCCCCCCGTACATGCACCAGGGCACCACTCCTGTAACACGACCAAGGGCAACATCCGTACGCACCAGGCACACCATCCAAAGTCCCCCCGTACACGCACTAGGGGCCGAACCATAGAGGGGGAACTTGGGCACCAGCCTATTTTTCCTGTAGGGAGCAAAAATGGGATGCCATCCACGAACCGTGAACAAACAAACAAAAGATAACGCCTGGAGGGGGACGGTTGTTACGGGGGACCCTTCCGTACGGCGGCAGCTGGGATCCACAACCGTAGTATTTGAAACTTCACCCCAGCATTGCATTGGGCCTGCCTCTTCAGGTATGAGTCATCATACACGTTCCTGCGTGCCATTAAACACCCCCAATATAGAAACAGAGACGTTGCACCTCCAGTGCATTACTTAGTGTCTTCAGGAAGCAATGAATAGGTTGCCATCCACATCCGTAGTGTTAAAACTTGAACCAACAACAATCGCATTTGCCTGTCCTTCTTCCAATGTATGGGTCATCATACACGTTCCTGCATGCCCATCAACAGCCAGCAATACAGAATCAGAGACCTAGCAAACCTCCCAGTGCATTGTCCATACATACAACCAGCAATACAGAATCAGAGACCCTAAGCACCTCCAGTGCATTGCAATACAGTAACACCAGCAATAACAGAATCAGAGACCCTAGCACCTCCAGTGCATTGCATACAGTACACCAGCAATACAGAGTCAGAGAACACTAGCACCTTGATTGTGTGTGAGCAGTATACAACCAGCAATACAGAGTCAGAGACCTAGCCACCTCTAGTGGCATTGCAATACAGTACAATGTACCAGCAATACAGGAGTCAGAGACCTAGCACCTCCAGTGCATATGCTGAGTAATACAGTACACCAGCAAATAGCAATATATGTAGAGTCAGGACGAGATCCTAGCACGCCTCCGAGTTGCATTGCAATAACAGTACACCAAAGCAATACAGAGTCAGAGACCTAGCACCTGCCAAGCTGCATTGCAATACAGTACACCAGCAATAGCAGTCAGAGACCTAGCACCTCAATGCATTGCAAATACAGTCACCCAGGTTCCGGCAATACCACAGAGTCAGAGACCTAGCCACCTCCAGTGCATTGCAAATACAGTGACCAACGCACCAGCAATACAGAGTCTCCAGAGACCCTAGTCACCTCCAGTGCATTGCATAAATACAGTAGTACACCAGCTAATACAGAGTCAGAGACCTAGCACCTGCCATCTGCATTACTTAGTGTCCCTTCAGGGAGCAATGAATAGGATGCATGGCCATCGCACAATGGTGGGGGAAAAAAGTTAAATTCCACAGTTTGTGTATGGTAAGGAGGAGTCTAGCCCCCACGCAAGTTAGCCCCTCTTAACCAAACCCCAAAACCTCCTAGACCCTAAACCTTTTGGATTAAAACCTTAACCACTAAATCTCTGACTCCTAAACCCTAACTGACTATACCACTTGTGTATGGTAGTGGGGGAGTTAGAACTGAAAGTTTAGGGGGGTCAGGATGTAGTGGTTAAGGTTTACAATTCAAAAGGTTAGGTCGATAGGAGGGTAGGAGGGTTAGGGTTTGCGTAAGTGGGGGCTAACTCCCCCTATACCACATGCACACACACTAGGAACTATTGAAATTTTAACCCCAGTCTGCGGATTTTGTTTTCCAATTCATGTAAGCTTTTTATAGCTCGATATAGCTTTTTAGGGCCATTTAAGGCCATTTTTTTGTACAGCAGCACCATTTGGCTCAAACCGAGGTCCAAAAGTAGCGAATCGCTATACATGTAGGAGCGGGGGAAAAAATCCCTGACCCAGTAATTGTTATACTCGTTGCCTTTTGGCTTCCTCATGTATGAGGCATTTGCCTACCTTACATGTCTTTGTTGGCGCGACATGGCTCCAGGCTGCCTACTGGGCGGCGAATGAGGCGAACACGTTGGAAAATAACGATCAACTATATAGATGCGGCGGGAAACAGAAACCCTGCCCCCAGTAACTCCTTGGCTTGGCTTCCTCAGTTTTGGTTTTTTCAAATCTGAAAGCTGTTGATTTATGTTCTAGGGCCATTATAGTCAGTTTTTGAAGAGAGCGGCAATTTTGGGCCAAAAACGGGCAAAAGTAACGATCGCTATATTAAAGCGGGAAGAAAATCCCTGACCCAATATCTCCTGGCTCTCTGGCTTCCTCAAGTATGAGGCAACATACATGTGGCTGGTGGTGCGACATGCCTCGGGCTGCCTTCCCGGGCGGCGCCATTAGGCAGGATTAACACGTTAGAAAGTAAGGATTTCTAATACAGCGGGGCAAAAAACAATCCCTGACCCCATAATCTCTCTTGGCTTTGGCTTCACAATTTTGTTTTTCAAATATTTAAAGGTTTTTGTTTTTTTTTTAGGCCCTTTAGGGCCATTGTTTGTAGAGAGCGGAAAATTCGGGCCAAAGCGGGTTCAAAAGTGCGACCGCTATATAGAGTGGTGGAAAACATCCTAACCCCGTAATCTCACCAGAGTCGCATTGGCTTCCGGCGTCCTCCAGGTATTGTGAGCTGCTAACCTACAGTGTGTCAGGTTGTCTTGCGCGCGACATGGCCTCCAGGCTTGCGCTACTGCTGGGCGGACGAAATGAGTCAGATCACGACCGTCGTTGCGAAAAGCTTTTTCAAGGTGAGGAGTCATTGGATTGGGTTGGGTTCGGGTTGAGATGGTGTTGGGGGTGGAGGTGGTGGTCAATTTGAACTCGATCACACACCATAAATCCGTCCTCAATAAAAAATTATAGACACTCATCAAAAACAATATACACCTCGAATAAAGAAAGGAAAAGTAATGAAAAATAGAGCTGTCACCCTCACACTCACCGTTATACACACGAAGTCAGTAGAGGCAGGTCCGAGTTTTGGTACCAGGTCCAGCTTTGAGCTCACCTATTATTCCTCTCACCACTAAATTCCTCCCACTCTCAATAAGTCGCAGGTCCAGGTCCAGTTTGAGCTCACCCTAAAATTGACAGGTTCATCCAATCACGACCCACACTGCACTGACCAAACCAACGCAGGACTCGAGGAATGTGAAGGATTATCCGTGGATGCCAAGTTGGATTGCTCATCCTCATTCAAGGACCTCAAGGATTCCACACGCCGGCGGATTGGTTGAGCTACATCAAAACAGGTACTTATTGATTCGTGCTTTGTAAGATAATGCTGTATTTTATTATTTGTATTTTTGCCAGGGAGGAGAGCTACGTCAACAGGTGACTACTTTCTCAATTTTTGCTGATAATTGTATTTTTTGTTTTATATGATTCTGGCGAAGAGAGCAACATCACTCAGTACTTTTTTAATTTTGTTGATAATTGTATTTTATTGTTTTTATTATTCTGACGGAGAGCAGGGATTTGTTTCCCGCTATGTACATAGGCCTAAAACCATAGAGGCCTAAAACCATAAAGCTAGAAAAAACCCACTCCAGATTTGAAAACAGTCACTGGCAGAGAGCTACATGAAACAGGTAAACAAAAATGCCGGCGGAGTGTTACATCAAACATGCCCTTTTTATGGTTTTTATTATGCCGGCAGAGAGCTACATCATAGAGTAACCTGGCCCTGTTGTATTATTTATATGCCGGCGGAGAGTTGACAGTGCAAAACATAATTTGTATTGTATTATTATGCCGCCGGAGAGTTGAATCAAATACTTTATTTTTATTAAGCCAGCCGAGAGCCACATCAAAGTGGCACATTTTATTTTGTTTTTTCCTTTCGACCCACCACTACAACCAAACCATCCACCTAACCATCGCTACCCACCACCACCACCGAATGCAGGGGAGGATGGACACTCTCCCTGGGAGCCCAACTGCAGGCACACTTCCCTTACATCATCAACCACCAACCACTCCAACCCACCAAACCACCACCCACCAAACCCACCAACTCCAACCACCAACAAACGCAACACACCAACCACCAACCAACCACCAACCACTCCAACCCACCACACCCGCTCCTAACCACCACCCACTCCAAACCCCCCACCCACTCTAAACCACCAACCAATCAACCACCACACCACTCCAACCTACCAACGCACCAACCACCAACCACCAACCACCACACCACCAACCACCAACCCACCACCCACTCCATACCAACCCACCACAACCCACAACCACCACCTCCAGGGGAGGATGAACACTGCGCCCTGGGAGACGCGACTGCAGCTCACTTCCCCTCTATTGCCAACCACCACCCACTTCCAACCCACCAACCACCAACAACAACCACCATCCACTCCAACCACCACCCACCACTCACTACCCACCAACCACCGAACCACCATCCACTCCAACCCACCACCACGCCACCACCACCTCCAGGGGAGGATGAACACTGCGCCCTGGGAGATCGGCTGCAGGCTCACTTCCCCTCTATTGCCAACCACCACCCACTCCAACCCACCAACCACCAACCACCATTCACTCCAACCCACCACCCACCACTCACCAACCCACCAACCACCAATCACCATCCACTCCAGCCCACCAACAACTAACCACCATCCACCTCCTCCAGGGGAGGATGAACACTTTGCCCTGGGAGACCAACTGCAGGCTCACTTCCCCTCTATTGCCACCCACCACCCACTCCAATTCACCAACCACCAACCACCAACCACTCCAACCCACCATCCACCAACTCCACCATCCAGCCACCAGGGGAGGATGAACACTTTGCCCTGGGAGACCGACTGCAGGCTCGCTTCCCCTCTATCGCCAACCATTCGTATTTTCCTTTCGCTGATCTCCAGTCCCGCTACCAGTGTAGTGTGTAGTGTGTGGTGGCTGTAACAGAGTGTGGTGCCAAGTGCTTGTGTTTGGTAGTGGTGTGGTAGTGGTGGTGGTGTGGATATGTTGTAGTTGGTGGGTGCAGGCGGTGTTGTGGTTGCTTGCCTTGGTGGTGGTAGGGTGTGATTTAGTGGTGCTTGTATAGTGGTGGTGGTGGTGCTGCTTGTAGTGGTGGTGGTGGTGGTGCGTGTGGTGGTCGCCTTGTAGTGGTGGTGGTTTTGTGGTGCTTGTAGTGGTGGTGGGTTGTGGCTGTGTGGTGCTTGTTGGTACGCATGTAGGTGGTGGTGGGTGGTGTAGTGGTGGTGGTGGTGGTGCTTGTAGGTGGTGGTACGGTGGTGCGGTGCTATGTAGTGGTGGTTGGTTGGTGGTAGTGGTGGTGGTGTGTGCTTGTAGGGTGGTGGTGGTGGGTGGTGAGTGTGTGGTGGTGGTGCTGCTTGTAGTGGGTGGTAGTGGTGGTGGCGTCTGTGGTGCTTGTCCTCAGTGGTGGTTGGTGCATTGTAGTGCACCCGCACCCCACAAGCGTCCCAGGTGGTTGGATTGTGTGGTGGCACTGAGTATCCACACCACCCCCTTGGGCTGCTTGTAGTGGTGGTGGTCACGGTGGTGCTTGTAGCGGTGGTGGTGGTATTGTCCTGGTGCATTGTAGTGGTTGGTGCTTGTGGGTGTGGTCCCCCGGTGGTGGTGGTGCGTGGGTTGTCCATGGTGGTGGTGCTTATAAGTGGTGGTGGTGGTGCTTGTAGTGGCAACCACCCCTGGTGGTAACCGCGTGGTGATCTTGTAGTGGTGGTGGTCGCCGTGGTGCTTGTAGTGTCACCGGTCGCGTGCTCCCCTGTAAGTCCCCGGTGCCAGCCGGCTTGTCGCCCCGGTGCTGTCAAGTGGTGCGTACGTGGTGGTCGTTGTGCCGTTGGGTAGTGGTGGTGGTTCGTGGTGCCCCTTGTAGTGTGTCGGTCTGTGGTTGTGCTTTGACGTGGTGGGTCCGGTGCCTGGTGCTTCGTCATCGGTCGGTGGTCGGTGGATGTGTTAGTGGTGGTGGTGCGTGGTGCCTTGTAGCTGGTCCCGGTGCCGCTTGTGGTGCCTGTAGTGGTCCAGGCTCGGTGGTGGTGCTTGTAGTGGGTGGTGGTGGTGGTGCTGGTGCTTGGTGTGGTGGGTGGTGGTGCTTTGCTAGTGTGGTGGTGGCTCCGTGTTTGTAGTCGGTAGTGCCTTGCTCTGGGTGGTTGTGGTGCTGGCTCAGTTGGGGGTCTCGGTGGTGGTCGGTGCTTTGTACGCGGTGGTGGGCTGGTGGGTGTGTTAGGTGGTGGTGGGTTGTGGTGCTGTACGTGTAGGTGAGTGGTGGTGCTTGTATGGTGGTGGTGTCGAGTGCTTGTAGTGGTGGTGGTTGTGGTGCTTGTAGTGGTGGTGGTGGTGGTGTGTAGTGGATGGTGGTGGTGCTTGTAAGTGGTGGTGGTGGTGGTGCTTGTAGTGGGTGGTGGTGGTGGTGGCTTAGTAGCTGAGTGGTTGGTCCCCGGTTGGTGCTGCTAGTGGTGGTGGTGGTTGGTGCTGTGTAGTGGTGGTGATGTTGTGGATGGCTTGTAATGGATGGGTGGTGGTGTGCTTGTCAAGTGGTGGTGGTGTTGCTTTGTAGTGGTGGTGGTGGTGCTTGTAGTGTGTGGTGGTGGTTGCTTTAGTTGGTGGTGGTGGTGGTGCTTTAGTGGTGGTGGTGGTGGTGATTGGTAGTGGTCGGTGGTCAGTGGTGCTTGTAGTGGTGCGTGGTGGTGGTGCTTGTAGTGGTGTACGTAGTGGGTGGTTAGTGGTGGGGTGGTGGTGCTTGTAGTGGTGGTCGGTGGTGCTTTGTAGTGGTGGTTGGTGGTGGTGCTTGTAGTGGTGGTGGTTGTGGTGGCTTGTGTGGTGGTGTGGTGGTGCTTGTAAAGTTGCGTGGTCGGTGGTGGTGCTTGTAGTGGTGTGGTGGTGGTGCGTTTGTGGTGGTGGTGGTGGTGCTTGTAGTGGTGTGTGGTAGCCTTGTAGTGTGGGTGGTGGTGGTGCTTGTAGTGGTGTTGTGTGGCTTGTAGGGTTGGTGGTGGTGGTGGTGGTCTTTGGTAGTGGTGGTGGTGGGGTGCTATTGTAGTGTGGTGTTGTTAGTGGGTGGTGGTGGTGTATGTAGTGGTGGTGGTGGTGGTCTTGTGTGCAGTGGCTTTGTATGTTCTGGGTGGTGTTTCCTCGCCGCTCTCCAGTCCTATCAATGCAGGTGAGTGCGATAATCCTTTTCGTGCCAATGTTTTGCATCAATCACAAATGAAATATGTACGAAACATGTACTGAACAGGTACCATGCGTATTTTCCACGACGCTACCCGGTACTGTCAACCAAGATGCGGAGAACTTTAGTTTTTTTTGGTCAATGTTTGAATCCCACCACAAACGAAACAACTACAAAACAAGCACGGAGCAAGTTTGAAACAAACAAAAAAACAAAAAAAGTACCATACTTATTTTGCACGCTGCTATCCAGTACAGTGAACACAGGTGCAAGAACCTCTGTTTGTTTGTCATGTTTTTTGGTCATGCTTTTTGTCATGTTTTTTTTTGTCATGTTTTTTGTCGTGTTTTTTCTTTTCGGCTTCAAGAAGCAGCTCCTAGGCAGCTAACACACGCTGTCATGCCCTTTCATTCCTAAAGCCAGTAGCACTGATAGCATTGCACCAGGGTACTTCCATTGACCAAATTGGCCAGCGCTTTAACGCACTTGAAAACAAAAAACTGAGATTTGTAGTGCAAAAAGCGCAAAATTTGCTTGCTGCTCCCACAGGGGGTTGCAAAAAACTGGGCGAAACGTGGCAGTGGGCTAAAAAGGCAGCGCGCAATAGCGCGTGCTTGGAAGTACCCTGCATTGCACTGCTATTGCAGCATGTATCTCATTTTAAGAGGTACACACTATCTCGCCCTGACTTTCTTTGCACAGCTGGCTATAGCCTCTGCTTCCCCATGCATCTTGTTTCATTTGTGTGAGTGTCTAGCCCTGCCTTTTCTAGGCCGCTGACTCACGCTGTCTCGCCCTGACCTTCCAAAACAGGTAGCAAGAGCATCAGCTAGTGTAACTACCTTTGTGTGTGTGTGTGTGTGTGTGTGTGTGAGTGTGTGTGTGGGGGGGGGGGGTCGACATATTATAAGCTGTGTTTGTCAACTCTGATATCAGCTCTGGATTTTTATTATTATGTTGATACGCTTTTATTTCATTTTAATATATTCATGTTTTTTGTTATTTATATACAGATTCAAATGACGTACGCTGTCTCGCCCTGTCCTTACTAAACAGGTAGCAAGAGCATCAGCAAGTGCAACCCGTATCTTGCTTGAAGAGATACATTCTATCTTGCCCTGACTTTCTTTGCACAGCTGGCTAGAGCCTCTGCTGACACCTGTTAACTCGTTTCAATGTTTTTGTGTCTTGCCCTGTCTTTTCTGGGCAGCTGACTCACGCTGTCTCGCCCTGACCTTCCTAAACAGGTAGCATGAACCTCAGCTAGTGCAACTACCTTTGTGTGTGTGTGTGTGTGTGTGTGTGTGTGTGTGTGTGGGGGGGGGGGTCAACATGTTATAAGCTGTGTTTGTCAACTCTGATATCAGCTCTGGATTTTTATTACTATGTTGATACGCTTTTATTTCATTTTATTATATTTGTACTAGTACGGTAGCCCGTGTGGCCGGTGGCCAAACCTACACACAGTTAGACAAACCACCCGCACCCCAATCATAGCACGGTGCATGTTTGGCCTTTGGCCACACCTGTTTGGGACTGTGTTACATAATGGTTCACACTTGTACTCCCCCCACCACCTCACATGAACTCACAGCAATGATGTTTCCTCCACTAAAAAAACACTGACCCCTCCCCCCCCCCACCCACCCCACCACCACCACCCAACCCCCATACCCCCCCCCACCATCCTCCCCCTCTCCCTTCCCTCTCCGTTGGCCACACCCTGTTTTGGGCTGTTACAGAACGGTTTACGCCAGTTTTCTTTGCAATGCATGCAACTGAAAACACTGACAGACGCATATCCCTTGGGATGGTCTCCTTGCGCATCCACAAGCATCCACACACCTCCATACTTTTCCTGACCTCCCCTCCCCCACTCCCCCCAGTTATCTCCACCCACACTCCACCCACCCACATACTCCCTTACACTTCCTTACATATTTTCCTGCCTCCACCCCTTCCCCCACCAGCCCCTCACCCTCTCCCCTGTCTCGTCCCTCCCCTCCCTCCTACACGCACCTACCAGCACACACATACACCCTATCCGGCCCCCCTCCACTTCAGCTGTGGGCTTTGCCATAGCTGAAAGGCAAACGGGACGAAGAGTAGGCTGCAGATCCAACCCATCGACAGCGTGCGCGCACAATCCGACTCCGCTGATAGCATCGGACCTGCGCGAATGCCAAGTCTGCATTTCCCCGCCTGCTTCCCTCCCACTTCAACTTTGATCGATAGCCGACCCCACGGATATACCTGAACCTGCGCAATCGCAACGGCACACCTGGAGCATGTTCTTCGCGAGCATGTATTCAGTTCGGCCGAAGAAGTATCCTGTTCACCTGATCTGCTCCCGAAAACTCGATCTGAGACTTGGACACATGGCTTGGTCAATCCATTCACCTTTGACGCGTATTCGCTATGGCATAATGCACAGCGACATTTTTCTCGATGCAGTGGGAAGAAGTTTCAGTCAAGTTTCTGACATGCGCATGCGATGGATGGGATTCGAACATTTCTGACAGGTCGGTTAACTACGTCACCTTCCGTAGTGCGCAGCTACAGATCTGTTGATGCAAGGGAATAATCTTGCAGAGATGCAGCCATGCAGGGGAAAAGCTTGTAGGAAGATGGACTGTAGCGCTGCCGAATTCAGGTGGATGAACTCTGGCGGGAAAGGGAGAAAACGGGCGGGATGTGCAACACGCAGAATACGCAGGAGGCGGAGGTCGCATAAGGCTGAATTCTCAGGGGGGCTAAATAAGGCAGAAGTTGAAGCAGGAGGGATTAAAAGCGTGAATTGGCTGAGCGTGAATTGGCTGGGCAGGGAGTCCGTTAAGTCGGTTACGCGATGACACGACCACGACCACGACCACGACCGCCATGATTTCTTTATATATGTATATATTAATTGTTATTTATATACAGATTCAAATAACATACGCTGTCGCGTCCTGCCCTTCCTAAACAGGTAGCAAGAGCATCAGTCACACCCCCAACCCACTCAAGCACAGACCCCAGCCCCCTCAAACCCACCCACACACCCATCCATACAGATTCAAATAAACTACACTGTCTCTCCATGCATTTCTTTGCACAGGTAGCAAGAGCATCAGCAAGTGCAACCGCCTTCAGCTCCGGATTCTTCCCCCCTGTCTCTTCATGCCCCCATGAAACCTTTTCTAAGGCTATGGCTGCTGATGACACACTTGTCCTGATGGGCTTGCAGGACACGTGAGTTGCGCCTAGCCTATTGGGCCTAACATACATACAGACTGGTGCAGGTGAATTAGTTCAAACCTGTGTTTTATAGCTCTTGCTGCTGATGACACACTTATCATGATGGGCTTGCAAGACATGTGTGTGGCACCTAGCCTATTTGGCCTACCCCTGGACTGTATAATATATATAACATACATACAGACCAGTGCAGCAGTATAAGTTTGAACCTTTTTTATTATAGCCCTTACCGCAGGGATTTTTTCATCCCCGCAAAATATTCCGATCCGAATACGAGACCCCGTTTTGGCTCAAATTGCCGGAATACGAAACCTAAAAAAATAAAGTTTTTTTTTTGTTTGACTGAAATTGAACAAAAATGACCCAAATCGACCAAAATCGGAATAAGGATCCTGTTTTGGGAAGGGGGAAAAAGGAGAATAAAAAGAAGAAGGAATCATATTTCCTCTTTTTTATTTAAAACAATATCCCTGCCTTTTTATTTAAAACAATATCCCTGCCTTTTTATTTAAAACAATATCCCTGCCTTTTTATTTAAAAAATATCCTGCCTTTTTATTTAAAAACATCCTGCCTTTTTATTTAAAACAATATCCCTGCCTTTTTATTTAAAACAATATCCCTGCCTTTTTATTTAAAACAATATCCCTGCCTTTTTATTTAAAACAATATCCCTGCCTTTTTATTTAAAACAATATCCCTGCCAATATTTTATCCCTGCCTATTTAAAACAATATCCCTGTTTTTATTTAAAAAATATCCCTGCCTTTTTATTTTATTTAAAACAATATCCCTGCCTTTTTATTTAAAGAAATACAATATCCCTGCCTTTTTATTTAAAACAATATCCCTGCCTTTTTATTTAAAACAATATCCCTGCCTTTTTATTTTAAAACAATATTATTTTAAAACAATATCCCTGCCTTTTTTATTTAAAACAATATCCCGCCTTTTTATTTAAAAACAATATCCCTGCCTTTTATTTAAAACAATATCCCTGCCTTTATTTAAAACAATATTCCCCTGCCAAACAATATCCCTCCTTTTTTATTTAAAACATATCCCTGCCTTTTAGTTTAAAAACAATATCCCTGCCTTTTTATTTAAAACAATATCCCTGCCTTTTTATTTAAAACAATATCCCTGCCTTTTTATTTAATAAAAATATCCCTGCCTTTTTATTTAAAACAGATATCCCTGCCTTTTTATTTAAAACAATATCCTGCCGTTTTGGTATTAATAAAACACATATCCCTGCCTTTTTATTTAAAACAATATCCCTGCCTTTTTAATTTAAAAACATATGTGGTCAGATATGCGCACCTTTTTTTATTTAAAACACATATCCCTGCCTTTTATTTAAAAACAATATCCCTGCCTTTTTATTTAAAAACTTTTTAATTATCCCTGCTGGCTATGTATTTAAAACAAATAATCCCTGCCTTTGTTATTTAAAAAACAATATCCTGCCTTTTTTATTTTTAAAAATTCCTGGCCTTTTCTTCCGATTTTAAATATCCCCTGCCCCTTTTTAGCCTGCTTTAAAACAAAATTATATTCCTGCTCTTTTATTAAAAACAATATCCCTGCCCATATTATAGTATATTGGATTAACCCCTGATTTTTTAAAATTCCCTAACAATTCCCTGCCTTATTTAAAACAATATCCCTGCCTTTTATTTAAAACAATATCACCTGCCTTTGTAAAACATTAATATTTAAAACATATCTTATCCCTGCTCCTCCTGCCTTTTTATTTTAAAACAAAATTCTGAAACATATCCCTGCCTTTTTATTTAAAAACAATATCCCTGCTACCCTGCCTTTTATTTAAAACCAAATATCCCTGCCTTTTATTTAACCTATAAACAATCCCTGCCTTTTATTTTAAAAATACCCAATTTAAAACAATATCCCTGCCTTTTTATTTAAAACAATATCCCTGCCTCTTTTATTTAAAATATCTTATTTAATTAACAATCCCTGCCTTTATCATTTTTATTAAACATGTCCTGCTTTTATTTAAAACAATATCCTGCTTTTATCCCTGCCTTTTTAGTTAAAACAATATCTTGCTTCTGCCTTTATTATTTAAAAACTTTTTATTTAGATAAATATCCCTGCCTTTTTTTAGTTAAAAACTATACAACAATATCCCTGCGTTTATTAAAACAATATTGTTATTTAAAACAATAATCCCTGCCTTTTTATTTAAAACAATATCCCTAGCCTTTTATTTAAAAAATATCCCTGCCTTTTTATTAAAACAATATCCCCCTTTTTATTTAAAACAATAGCCCTGCCTTTTTATTTAAACAATGTCCACTGCCTTGTTTATTAAAACAATATCCCTGACCTTTTTATTTAAAACAATATCCCCTGCCTTTTTATTTAAAAATATGTCCTAGCCTTTATTTAAAACAATATCCCCTGCCCTTTTATATTAAAAAAACAATATCCCTGCCTTTTATTTAAAACAATATCCCTGCCTTTTTATTTAAAACAATACCCGCTTTTTATTTAAAACAATATCCCTGCCTTTATTTTAAACCATATTTCCCTGCCTATTTTATTTAAAAACAATATCCCTGCCTTTTTATTTAGAAAACTCCCTGCCTTTTTATTTAAAACAATATCCCTGCCTTTTTATTTCAAAATTCCTGCCAAACAGATACTTTTATATTTAAAAAAATCCCTGCCTTTTTATTTTTACTGCTCTTTTATTTAAAAACAATATCCCTGCCTTTTTTTTTTTATTAAGAACAATATCCCTGCCTTTTTATTTAAACACAATATCCTAAAACTGCCTTTTTATTTAAAACAATATCCCTGCCTTTTTATTTAAAACAGCCTTTTTATATCCCTGCCTTTTTTAATATCCGCTTTTTAAAACAATATCCCTCCTTATTTATGCCCAATGTCCCGCCTTTTTATTTAAAACATTTTATTTAAATCCCTGCAAAACAATTTTTATTTAAAACAATTTTATCCCTGCCTTTTTATATCCTGGTAATGCCTTTTTATTTAAAACAATATCCCTGCTTTTTATTTTAAACAATATTTTAAAACATCCCTGCCTTTTTATGCATGCCCTTTTATTTAAAAACATATATTATTTAAAACAATATCCCTACGCCTTTTTTTTAAAAACAATATCCCTGCCTTTAGTTTTTATTTAAAACAATATCCCGCCTTTTTATTTAAAAAAATCCCAACCCTATCCCTGCCTTTTTTTTATTTTAAAACAATATCCCCTGCCTTTTTATTTAAAACAATATCCCTGCCTTTTTATTTAAAATCCTGCCTTTTTTAAAAAAATATCCCTGCCTTTTTATTTAAAACATCCCTGCTTTTACTTATCCCTGCCTTTTTATTTTAAAACAATATCCCTGCCTTTTTATTTAAAACAATATCAATATCCTGCCTTTTTATTTAAAACAATATCCCTGCCTTTTAAAACAATATCCTGCTTTTTTTTAAAACAATATCCCTGCCTTTTTATTTAAAAACAATATCCCTGCCTTTTTTTTAAAACAATATATCCCTGCCTTTTTATTTAAAACTTAATATCCCTGCCTTTTTATTTAAAACAAATATCATAATACCTGCCTTTTTTTATTTTTTTAAAACAATATCCCTGCCTTTTTATTTAAAACAATATCCCTGCCTTTTTATTTAAAACAATATCCCTGCCTTTTTATTTAAAACAATCCTGCCTTTTTTATTTAAAACAATATCCTGCCTTTTTATTTAAAACAATATCCCTGCTTTGCTTTTTATTTAAAACAATATCCCTGCCTTTTTTTTTATTTAAAACTTTTAAATATCCCTGCCTTTTTATTTTAAAACAATTATCCCTGCCTTTTTATTTAAAACAATATCCCTGCCTTTTTATTTAAAACAATATCCCTGCCTTTTTATTTAAAACAATATCCCTTGCCTTTTTATTTTTATCCCTGCCTTTTTATTTAAAACAATATCCCTGCCTTTTTATTTAAAACAATATCCCTGCCTTTTTATTTAAAAACAATATCCCTGCCTTTTTATTTAAAACAATATCCCTGCCTTTTTATTTAAAAACAATATCCCTGCCTTTTTATTTAAAACAATATCCCTGCCTTTTTATCTTTTAAAAACAATATCCCTGCCTTTTTATTTAAAAACAATATCCCTGCCTTTTTATTTAAAACAATATCCCTGCCTTTTTATTTAAAACAATATCCCTGCCTTTTATTTAAAACAATATCCCTGCCTTTTTATTTAAAACAATATCCCTGCCTTTTTTATTTAAAACAATATCCCTGCCTTTTTATTTAAAACAAATTTATCCCCTGCCTTTTTTTTTATTTTAAAACAATATCCCTGCCTTTTTATTTAAAACAATATCCCTGCCTTTTTATTTAAAACAATATCCCCTCACAATATCCTGCCTTTTTATTTAAAACAATATCCCTGCCTTTTTATTTCAAAAAACAATATCCCTGCCTTTTTATTTAAAACAATATCCCTGCCTTTTTATTTAAAACAATATCCCTGCCTTTTTATTTAAAACAATATCCCTGCCTTTTTATTTAAAAACAATATCCCTGCCTTTTTATTTTAAAAAACATCCCTGCCTTTTTATAAAAACAATCCCTGCCTTTTTATTTAAAACAATATTCCCTGCCTTTTTATTTAAAACAATATCCTGCCTTTTTATTTAAAAACAATATCCCTGCCTTTTTATTTAAAACAATATCCCTGCCTTTTTATTTAAAACAAATCCTCTTTTATTTATCCCTGCCTTTTTATTTATTTAAAACAATATCCCTGCCTTTTTATTTTAAAACAATATCCCTGCCTTTTTATTTTAAAACAATATCCCTGCCTTTTTATTTAAAACAATATCCCTGCCTTTTTATTTAAAACAATTATCCCTGCCTTGGTTTATTTTAAAACAATATCCCTGCCTTTTTATTTAAAACAATATCCCTGCCTTTTTATTTAAAACAATATCCCTTGCCTTTTTATTTAAAACATAATATCCCTGCCTTTTTATTTAAAAAAACAATATCCCTGCCTTTTTATTTGATTTTAAACAATATCCCTGCCTTTTTATTTAAAACAATATCCCTGCCTTTTTTATTTAAAACAATATCCCTGCCTTTTTATTTAAAAAAATATCCCTGCCTTTTTATTTAACAACCCTGCCTTTTTATTTAAAACAACTATCCCTGCCTTTGTTTATTTAAAACAATATATTTAAAACAATATCCCTGCCTTTTTATTTAAAACAATATCCCTGCCTTTTTATTTAAAACAATACCTGTATTTAAAACAATATCCCTGCCTTTTTATTTAAAACAATATCCCTGCCTTTTTATTTAAAACAATATCCCTGCCTTTTTATTTTAAAACAATATCCCTGCCTTTTTATTTAAAAACAAATTTAAAACAATATCCCTGCCTTTTTATTTAAAACAATATCCCTGCTTTTTATTTAAAACAATATCCCTGCCTTTTTATTTAAAACAATATCCTGCCTTTTTATTTAAAACAATATCCTGCCTTTTTTATTTAAAACAATATCCCTGCTTTTTATTTAAAACAATATCCCTGCCTTTTTATTTAAAACAATATCCCTGCCTTTTTATTAAAACAATATCCCTGCCTTAAACAATATCCCTGCCTTTTTATTTAAAACAATATCCCTGCCTTTTTATTTAAAAACAATACCTGCTTTTTATTTAAAACAATATCCCTGCCTTTTATTTAAAACAATATCCCTGCCTTTTTTTTATTTCCCTTGCCTTTTTATTTAAAACAATATCCCTGCCTTTTTATTTAAAACAATATCCCTGCCTATTCCCTGCCTTTTATTTAAAACAATATCCCTGCCTTTTATTTAAAACAATATCCCTGCCTTTTTATTTAAAACAATATCCTGATATCCCTTTTTTATTTAAAACAATATCCCTGCCGTGCCTTTTTATTTAAAACAATATCCCTGCCTTTTTATTTAAAACTCCTGCCTTTATTTAAAACAATATCCCTGCCTTTTTATTTAAAACAATATCCCTGCCTTTTTATTTAAAACATCCCTGCCTTTTTATTTAAAAACAATATCCCTGCCTTTTTATTTAAAACAATATCCCTGCCTTTTTATTTAAAACAATATCCTGCTTTTTATTTAAAACAATATCCCTGCCTTTTTATTTAAAACAATATCCCTGCCTTTTATTTAAACAATATCCCTGCCTTTTTATTTAAAACAATATCCCTGCCTTTTTATTTAAAACAATATCCCTGCCTTTTTATTTAAAACAATATCCCTGCCTTTTTATTTAAAACAATATCCCTGCCTTTTTTATTAAAACAATATCCCTGCCTTTTTATTTGAAAACAATATCCCTGCCCTTTTTTATTTAAAACAATATCCCTGCCTTTTTATTTTAAAACAATATGCCTTTTTATTTAAAACAATGTCCTTGCTTTTTATTTAAAACAAATCCCTGCCTTTTTATTTAAAACAATATTTTATTTAAAACAATCCCTGCCTTTTATCCCTGCCTTTTTATTTAAAACAATATCCTGCCTTTTTATTTAAAACAATATCCCTGCCTTTTTATTTAAAACAAATATCCCTGCCTTTTTATTTAAAACAATATCCCTGCCTTTTTTATTTTTTATTTAAAACAATATCCCTGCCTTTTTATTTAAAACAATATCCCTGCCTTTTTATTTAAAAACAATATCCCTGCCTTTTTATTTAAACAATATCCCTGCCTTTTTATTTAAAACAATATCCCTGCCTTTTTATTTAAAAACAATATCCCCTGCCTTTTTATTTAAAACAATATTTATTTAAAACAATATCCCTGCCTTTTTATTTAAAACAATATTCCCTGCCTTTTTATTTAAAAACAATATCCCTGCCTTTTTTATTTAAAACAATATCCCTGCCTTTTTATTTAAAACAATATCCCTGCCTTTTTATTTAAAACATATCCCTGCCTTTTTATTTAAAACAATATCCTGCCTTTTTTATTTAAAACAATATCCCTGCCTTTTTATTTAAAACAATATCCCTGCCTTTTTATTTAAAACAATATCCCTGCCTTTTTTATTTAAAACAATATCCCTGCCTTTTTATTTAAAACAATATCCCTGCCTTTTTATTTAAAACAATATCCCTGCCTTTTTATTTAAAACAATATCCCTGCCTTTTTATTTAAAACAATATCCCTGCCTTTTTATTTAAAACAATATCCCTGCCTTTTTATTTAAAACAATATCCCTGCCTTTTTATTTAAAAACAATATCCCTGCCTTTTTATTTAAAACAATATCCCTGCCTTTTTATTTAAAACAATATCCCTGCCTTTTTATTTAAAACAATATCCCTGCCTTTTTATTTAAAACAATATCCCTGCCTTTTTATTTAAAACAATATCCCTGCCTTTTTATTTAAAACAATATCCCTGCCTTTTTATTTAAAACAATATCCCTGCCTTTTTATTTAAAACAATATCCCTGCCTTTTTATTTAAAACAATATCCCTGCCTTTTTATTTAAAAACAATATCCCTGCCTTTTTATTTAAAAACAATATCCCTGCCTTTTTATTTAAAACAATATCCCTGCCTTTTTATTTAAAACAATATCCCTGCCTTTTTATTTAAAACAATATCCCTGCCTTTTTATTTAAAACAAATATCCCTGCCTTTTTATTTAAAACAATATCCCTGCCTTTTTATTTTAAAACAATATCCCTGCCTTTTTATTTAAAACAATATCCCTGCCTTTTTATTTAAAACAATATCCCTGCCTTTTTATTTAAAACAATATCCCTGCTTTTTATTTAAAACAATATCCCTGCCTTTTTATTTAAAACAATATCCCTGCCTTTTTATTTAAAACAATATCCCTGCCTTTTTTATTTAAAACAATATCCCTGCCTTTTATTTAAAACAATATCCCTGCCTTTTTATTTAAAACAATATCCCTGCCTTTTTATTTAAAACAATAATCCCTGCCTTTTATTTAAAACAATAGCCCTGCCTTTTTATTTAAAACAATATCCCTGCCTTTTTATTTAAAACAATATCCCTGCCTTATTTATTTAAAACAATATCCCTGCCTTTTTATTTAAAACAATATCCCTGCCTTTTTATTTAAAACAATATCCCTGCCTTTTTATTTAAAACAATATCCCTGCCTTTTTATTTAAAAACAATATCCCTGCCTTTTAAACAATATTTAAAACAATTATCCCTGCCTTTTTATTTAAAAAACAATATCCCTGCCTTTTTATTTAAAACAATATCCCTGCTTTTATTTTAAAACAATATCCCTGCCTTTTTATTTAAAACAATATCCCTGCCTTTTTATTTAAAACAATAATCCCTGCCTTTTATTTAAAACAATATCCCTGCCTTTTTATTTAAAACAATATCCTGCCTTTTTATTTAAAACAATATCCCCTGCCTTTTTATTTAAAACAATATCCCTGCCTTTTTATTTAAAACAATATCCCTGCCTTTTTATTTAAAACAATATCCCTGCCTTTTTATTTAAAACAATATCCCTGCCTTTTTATTTAAAACAATTATCCCTGCCTTTTTATTTTAAAACAATATCCCTGCCTTTTTTATTTAAAACAATATCCCTGCTTTTTATTTAAAACAATATCCCTGCCTTTTTTTATTTAAAACAATATCCCTGCCTTTTTATTTAAAACAATATCCCTGCCTTTTTATTTAAAACAATATCCCTGCCTTTTTATTTTAAAACAATATCCCTGCCCTTTTTATTTAAAAAACAATATCCCTGCCTTTAAAACAATATCCCTCCTTTTTTAAAACAATATCCCTGCCTTTTTTTATTTAAAACAATATCCCTGCCTTTTTTTATTTTAAAACAATATCCCTGCCTTTTTTATTTAAAAAACAATATCCCTGCCTTTTTATTTTAAAACAATATCCCTGCCTTTTTATTTATAAAACAATATCCCTGCCTATTTTTATTTAAAACAATATCCCTGCCTTTTTTTTAAAACAATATCCCTGCCTTTTTATTTTTTTAAAACAATATCCCTGCCTTTTTATTTAAAACAATATCCCTGCCTTTTTATTTAAAACAATATCCCTGCCTTTTTATTTAAAACAATATCCCTGCCTTTTTATTTAAAAACAATATCCCTTGCCTTTTATTTAAAACAATATCCCTGCCTTTTTATTTAAAACAATATCCCTGCCTTTTTATTTAAAACAATATCCCTGCCTTTTTTATTTAAAACAATATCCCTGCCTTTTTTATTTAAAAACAATATCCTGCTTTTTATTTAAAACAATATCCCTGCTTTTTATTTAAAACAATATCCCTGCCTTTTTATTTAAAACAATATCCCTGCCTTTTTATTTAAAACAATATCCCTGCCTTTTTATTTAAAACAATATCCCTGCCTTTTTTATTTAAAAACAATCCTGCTGTTTTACTTTAAAACCCTGCCTTTTTATTTAAAACAATATCCCTGCCTTTTTATTTAAAACAATATCCCTGCCTTTTTATTTAAAACAATATCCCTGCCTTTTTATTTAAAACAATATCCCTGCCTTTTTATTTAAAACAATATCCCTGCTTTTTATTTAAAACAATATCCCTGCCTTTTTTATTTAAACAATATCCCTGCCTTTTTATTTAAAACAATATCCCTGCCTTTTTATTTAAAACAATATCCCTGCCTTTTTATTTAAAACAATATCCCTGCCTTTTTTATTTAAAACAATATCCCTGCCTTTTTATTTAAAACAATATCCCTGCCTTTTTATTTAAAACAATATCCCTGCCTTTTTATTTAAAACAATATCCCTGCCTTTTTATTTAAAAACAATATCCCTGCCTTTTTATTTAAAACAATATCCCTGCTTTTTTATTTAAAACAATATCCCTGCCTTTTTATTTAAAACATATCCCTGCCTTTTTATTTAAAACAATATCCCTGCCTTTTTATTTAAAACAATATCCCTGCCTTTTTTTATTTTAAAACAATATCCCTGCCTTTTTATTTTTATTTAAAACAATATCCCTGCCTTTTTTATTTAAAACAATATCCCTGCCTTTTTATTTAAAACAATATCCCTGCCTTTTTATTTAAAACAATATCCTGCCCTTTTAAAAACAATATCCTCCTTTTTTAAAACAATATCCCTGCCTTTTTATTTAAAACAATATCCCTGCCTTTTTATTTAAAACAATATCCCTGCCTTTTTATTTAAAACAATATCCCTGCCTTTTTTTATGCCTTTTTTAAACAATATCCCTGCCTTTTTATTTAAAACAATATCCTGCCTTTTTATTTAAAACAATATCCCTGCCTTTTTATTTAAAACAATATCCCTGCCTTTTTATTTAAAACAATATCCCTGCCTTTTTATTTAAAACAATATCCCTGCCTTTTTATTTAAAACAATATCCCTGCCTTTTTATTTAAAACAATATCCCTGCCTTTTTATTTAAAACAATATCCCTGCCTTTTTTTTATTTAAAACAATATCCCTGCCTTTTTATTTAAAACAATATCCCTGCCTTTTTTTTAAAACCAATATCCCTGCCTTTTTATTTAAAACAATATCCCTGCCTTTTTATTTAAAACAATATCCCTGCCTTTTTATTTAAAACAATATCCCTGCCTTTTTATTTAAAAACAATATCCCTGCCTTTTTATTTAAAACAATATCCCTGCCTTTTTATTTAAAACAATATCCTGCCTTTTTATTTTAAAACAATATCCCTGCCTTTTTATCCCTGCCTTTTTTAAAACAATATCCCTGCCTTTTTATTTAAAACAATATCCCTGCCTTTTTATTTAAAACAATATCCCTGCCTTTTTTATTTAAAACAATATCCCTGCCTTTTTATTTAAAAAACAATATCCCTGCCTTTTTATTTAAAACAATATCCCTGCCTTTTTATTTAAAACAATATCCCTGCCTTTTTATTTTAAAACAATATCCCTGCCTTTTTATTTAAAACAATATCCCTGCCTTTTTATTTAAAAAATCCCTGCCAATATCCCTGCCTTTTTTATTTTAAAACAATATCCCTGCCTTTTAAACAATATCCTGCCTTTTTTTAAAAACAATATCCCTGCCTTTTTTATTTAAAACCATGCCTTTTTATTTAAAACAATATCCCTGCCATTTTTATCCCTGCCTTTTTATTTAAAACAATATCCCTGCCTTTTTATTTAAAACAATATTAAACAATTCCCTGCCTTTTTATTTAAAACAATATCCCTGCCTTTTTATTTTAAAACAATATCCCTGCCTTTTTATTTAAAACAATATCCTGCCTTTTTATTTAAAAAATCCCTGCCTTTTATTTAAAAATATCCCTGCCTTTTTATTTAAAACAATATCCCTGCCTTAAACAATATTAAAAACAATATCCCTGCCTTTTTATTTAAAAAACAATATCCCTGCCAATTTTATTTAAAACAATATCCCTGCCTTTTTATTTAAAACAATATCCCTGCCTTTTTATTTAAACAATATCCTGCCTTTTATTTAAAACAAAATCCCTGCCTTTTTATTTAAAACAATATCCTGCCTTTTTATTTAAAACAATATCCTGCCTTTTTTTTTATTTAAAACAATAATCCCTGCCTTTTATTTAAAACAATATCCCTGCCTTTTATTTTAAAACAATATCCCTGCCTTTTTATTTAAAACAATATCCCTGCCTTTTTATTTAAAACAATATCCCTGCCTTTTTATTTAAAACAATATCCCTGCCTTTTTATTTAAAACAATATATCCCTGCCCTTTTTATTTAAAACATATCCTGCTTGTTATTTAAATATCCTGCCTTTTATTTAAAACAATATGCCCTGCCTTTTTATTTAAAACAATATTCCCTGCCTTTTTATTTAAAAATATTCCCTGGGCCTTTTTATTTTAAAACAATATCCCTGCCTTTTTATTTTAAACAATATCCCTTTTATTTGCCCTTATTGCCTTTTTATTTGACAAAATTAAAACAAGATCCTCTGCCTTTTTATTTAAAACAATTTATCCCTCTGCTTTTTTATTTAAAACTATCCCTGCCTTTTTATTTAAAACAATATCCCTGCCTTTTTATTTAAAACAATATCCCTGCCTTTTTATTTAAAATAACAATATCCCTGCCCTTTTTATTTAAAACAATATCCCTGCCTTTTTATTTAAAACAATATCCCTGCCTTTTTATTTTAAACAATATCCCTGCCTTTTTATTTAAAACAAATATCCCTGCCCTCTTTTTATTTAAACAATATTCCCTGCCTTTTTATTTAAACAATATCCCTGCATTTTTACTTAAAACAATATCCCTGCCTTTTTTTAAAACAATATCCCTCGCCTTTTTATTGTAAAACAATATGCTTTTTATTTTTAAAAACAATATCCCTGCCTTTTTATTTAAACAAATATCCCTGCTTTTATATTTTTATATGCCTTTTTTTAAAACAATTATATCCCCTGCCTTTTTATTTAAAACACCCTGCCTTTCTTATAAAACAATATCCCTGCCTTTTTATTTAAAACAATATTTCCTTTGCCATTTTTTATTTAAAACAATATCCCTGCCTTTTTTTAAAACAATATATTTTTTTATTTAAAACAATATCCTCGCCTTTTTATTTAAAAATTCCCTGGCCTTTTTATTTAAAACAATATCCCGCCTTTTTATTTAAAACAATATCCCTGCCTTTTTATTTAAAAAAATCCCTGCCTTTTATTTAAAACAATATCCCTGCCTTTTTTTTAAAACAACTATCCCTGCCTTTTTTTAAACAATATCCCCTTTTTATTTAAAACATATCCCTGCCTTTTATTTTAAAACATAATCCCTGCCTTTTTATTTAAAACAATATCCCTGCCTTTTTATTTTATCCCTGCCTTTTTCATTTAAAATACCTTTTTAATTTAAAAAGACATATCCCTGCCTTTTATTTAAAATATATCCTGCCTTTATTTAAAACAATATCCTGCCTTTTTATTTTTAAACAATATCCCTGCTTTTATATTTTAAAACAATATCCCTGCCTTTTTATTTAAACCAATTATCCCTGCCTTTTTATTTCAAAAACAATATCCCTGCCTTTTTATTTAAAACAATATCTGCTTTTTTTTCCCTGCCTTTTTATTTTTTTTATTTAAAACAACTTATCCCATGCCTTTTTATTTTAAAACAATATCCCCTTGCCTTTTTTTTTATTTAAAACAATATGCCCTGCCTTTTTATTTAAAACAATATCCCTGCCTTTTTATTTAAAACAATATCCCTGCTTTTTATTTAAAAACAATATCCCTGGCCTTTTTATTTAAAAACAATATCCCTGCCTTTTTATTTAAAAACAATATCCCTGCCTTTTTATTTAAACAATATCCCTGCCTTTTTATTTAAAACAATATCCCTGCCTTTTTATTTAAAACAATATCCCTGCCTTTTTATTTAAAACAATATCCCTGCCTTTTTATTTAAAACAATATCCCTGCCTTTTTATTTAAAACAATATCCTGCCTTTTTATTTAAAACAATATCCTGCCTTTTTATTTAAAACAATATCCCTGCCTTTTTATTTAAAAACAATATCCCTGCTTTTTATTTAAAACAATATCCTGCCTTTTATTTAAAACAATATCCCTGCCTTTTTATTTAAACAATATCCTGCCTTTTTATTTAAAACAATATCCCTGCCTTTTTACTTTAAAACAATATCCCTGCCTTTTTATTTAAAACAATATCCCTGCCTTTTTATTTAAAACAATATCCCTGCCTTTTTACTTTTAAAAACAATATCTGCCTTTTTATTTCTAAAAACAATATCCCTGCTTTTTATTTAAAACAATATCCCTGCTGCCTTTTTATTTAAAAACATTATCCCTGCCTATTTTATCCCTGCCTTTTTAAAACAATATCCCATGCTATTTTATTTAAAACAATATCCCTGCCTTATTTAAAACAATATCCCTGCCTTTTTATTTAAAACAATATCCCTGCCATTTTTATAAAACAATATCCCTTGCTCTTTTGGATTAAAACAATATCCCTGCCTTTTTATTTAAAACGAAATTCTTTTTATTTAAAAAAACAATATCCCTGCTTTTTATTTAAACAATATCCCTGCCTTTTTATTTAAAAACAATATCCCTGGCCTTTTTATTTAAAAACAATAATCCTGCCTTTTTCATTTAAAACCAATATCCCTGCCCCTTTTAAAACAATATCCCTGCCTTTTTATTTAATAACAATATCCCTGCCTTTTTATTTAAAAACAATA
The DNA here is from genome assembly GCA_022414725.1 of Microglena sp. YARC. NCBI lineage: Eukaryota > Viridiplantae > Chlorophyta > Chlorophyceae > Chlamydomonadales > Chlamydomonadaceae > Microglena > Microglena sp. YARC. The sequence continues at coordinate 14,181 of JAJSRW010000812.1, read as the reverse complement.
TTCCCTGCCTTTTTATTTCAAAACAACTATCAGCATCCCCTTTTTATAAAACCAATTATCCCCTGTCCTTTTTATTTAAACAATATCCCTGCCTTTTTATTTTAAAACAAAATAATCCCTTTTTTAGTTATAAAACATCCCTGCCTTTTTATAAAAAACAATATCCTGCCTTTTTATTTAAAACAATATCTTTTTAATTTTAAAAACAAATTTAATCTGCTGCCTTTTTATTTAAAACAATAATCCCTGCCTTTTTATTTAAACATCCCTGCCTTTTTTATATGCTAACATATCCCTGCCTTTTCATTTGAAAAAACAAATAATCCCTGCACATCCCTGAACACAAATCCCCATGCCTTTTTATGCTTAAAACAAATCCCTGCCTTTTTAATCCCTGCCTTTCTTAATTTTAAACACAATATCCCTGCCTGCCTTTTTATTTAAAACAAATTATGCCCATTTTATTTAAACATTCCCTGCCTTTTATATCCCTGCCTTTTTATTTCATAACAATATCCCTGCCTGTTTTTTTTAAAACAAATATCCCTGCCTTTTTAAACAAGTATCCCTCCTACTTATTTTATTTAAAACAATATCCCCTAAGGCCATTTTATTTAAAAACAATATCCCTGCCTTTTTATTTTAAAATCCCTGCCATAAAACCAATCCTGCCTTTTTATTTAAACACAATATCCCTGCCTTTTTATTCTTTTAAAAACCAAATACCTGCCTTTTTATTTAAAACAATATCCCTGCCTTTTTTATTTAAAACCAATATCCCAAGACCTTTTTATTTAAAACAATATCCCTCGCCTGCCTTTTATTTAAAAACAATATCCCTGCCTTTTTTATTTAAAACAATATCCCTGCCTTTTTATTCACTAAAGACACAAGGAACAATATCCCTGCCTTTTTATTTAAAACAATATCCCTGCCTTTTTATTTAAACAAAACCAAAAAAACAAAAAAAAAAACACTCAAAAAAAAAAAAAATAAAAAAAAAAAATAGAAAAAAAAAAAAAAATTTAAAAAAAAAAAAAAAAATATAAAAAATAAAAAAAAAAAGACAAACAAAACAAAAAAAAAAAAAAAAAAGAAAAAAAAAAAAAAAAAAAAACAAAAAAAAAAAAAAAAAAAAACAATATAACAACAAAAAACAACAAAAAGAAAACCAAATAACTAAAAAAAACAAAAAAAAAATGAAAAAAAACAACCTAAACATTTAAAAAAATACCCTTGCCTTTTTATTTAAAACAATATCCCTGCCTTTTTTATTTAAAAAAAACATCCCTGGCCTTTTTATATGCCTTTTTATTTTAAAACAATATCCCATTACGCCTTTTTAATTTAAAAAACAATATCCCCGCTTTTTATTTAAAAAAACTGCTTTTTTAATTTTTTAAAAATTATCCCTGGCCCCCCAACCACCCTTTTTATTTAAAAAACAATATCAGCCTGCCTTTTTTATTTAAAACATATCCCTGCCTTTTATTTAAAACAAGTTATCCCCTTTTTTATTTAAAACAATATCAAGTTGGCCTTTTTATAAAACCAATAATTCCTGCCGTTTTTTTTTACTTAAAACAATATCCCTGCCTTTTTTAATTTAAAACCAATTTGCCCTTTTTTATTTTTAAAAAAACTTTCCCTGCCCTTATCCCTGCCTTTTTATTCTAAAAAAACAATCCTTCTGCCTTTATCCTTAAAACCACTTTTTATCCCCTGCCTTTTTAAACACAATAATTTAAACAATAATCCCTGCTTTTATCCCCTGCCTTTTTAAAAAATCCCTGCTTTTTATTTCAATATCCCTGCCTTTTATTTAAAACAATATTCCCTGGCTCCTGCTTTTTTTTTTAAAACAATATCCCTGCCTTTTTATTTAAAACAAATATTCCCTGCCTTTTTTATATCCGTGCTTTTTACTGGCCTTTATCTACCTTAGCTAATTCCCTGCCTTTTAAAAACAATATCAGCCTGCCTTTACTACTTAAAACAATATCCCTGCCTTTTTATTCAAACAAAATATCCTGCCTTTTTTATTTAAAACAATATCCCTGCCTTTTTATTTAAACAAAGCTTTTTTTATTTAAACAATATCCCTTTTTTAATTTAAAACATACCTGCCTTTTAAAACATATCCTGCTTTTTATTAAAAACCAATATCCCGTGCCTTTTTATTTAAAAAACGTTTTTTATTTTAAAATATCCTGCCTTTTTATTTAAAACATATCCTTTTTATTTAAAACATATACTGCTTTTTTTGAAACATCCCTTGCCTTTTTTATATCCCTGCCTTTTTATCCCTGCTTTTTATCCTGCTTTTTTAAAAACAATATCCCTGCCTTTTTTACCTCTGTTTTCTATTTAAAAACAATATCCCTGCTTTTATTTTAAAAACATCCTGCTTTTTATAAAAAAAATCCCTGCCTTTTTATTTATATCCTGCTTTTTAAAACAATATTCCCTGCCTTTTTATTTAAAACAATATCCTGCCTTTTTATTTAAAAACAATTATCCCTGCCTTTTTATTTAGAAACAATATCCCTGCCTTTTTATTTAAAACAATATCCCTGCCTTTTTAAAAAGATTTAAACAATATCCCTGCCTTTTTATTTAAAACAATATCCCTGCCTTTTATTATTTTAAAACAATATTCCCCTGCTTTTATTTAAAACAATATCCCTGCCCTTTTTTATTTAAAAAATATCCCTGGGGGCTGTTTATTTAAAACCAATATCCCTGCTTTGGTTATTGTAAAAAATATCCAGCTTGCCTTTTTATAACATATCAAAGCATAACCTCCACCTACGACCGCTTTTTATTTAAAACAATTCGCTTGCTTTTTATATTTCAAACAATCCTATTCCCATAGGCACGTTAGATTAATTTGAAACATATCGCCTCGCTTTAGTACTAGAGAAAATCCTGCCTTTGATCTATTTAAAACATATCCTGCTTTTTATTTAAAACAATATCTAGCCTTTTTATTTAAAACAATATTGCTTTTTATTTAAAACAATATCCTGCTTTTTATTTAAAGGCCTTTTTATACTTTAAAATATATCCCTGCTTTTTATTTAAAAATATTGCTTTTTTTAAACCTATCTGCCTGCAAATTTTAAAACAATATCCTACAACACACACCCAGGCCCCCACATCATACATTTAATCCTCAAAATCATTAAATGTTTAAAGACAACATATATAAAAATCCCCAGACCACGAAAACCCACCACATAAGCTTATTTTATTATTATACAGCAACAATTATCTATACGCTTTATTAAATACATATGCTCCTTTTATTGATATTTTACACAATAGTCTACCTTTTTTTTAACATCTTATTTAACATTTAAATCCTGCTCTTAAATTTTTATGCCTTTAGTAAATTAATTGAAAGAACAAATAAACAATATCCCTTAGCCCCTTTTTCATTTAAACAATATATCCAAACCGCCTATCTTTTATATATATACAATCAATGTAATTCTAACCCTGCATTCTTTTATAAAACAACCACCAATATCCTTTTTGTTCATAGATATATAAAAACATTAACCCTACCCCCACAACCCCACGCCTCTTCTCTATAACTTAAAAAACAGATACTCTGCCCTATTTAATTATTTAAAAACAAATACCTGAAGGCATTTTTATATAGAAATTAATGACCTTATACTCTATATTTAAAACAATTCTCAAAAACATATGCCATTTTCATTTCAAATAACAACCTATCCCTGCCTTTTTATTCTAATAAAACTACTCCCCTTACGCACTTATTTATTTACAACACAATAATCACACCTGCTTTTTTATCCTAGCATTTTTATTTTAACAACAATTACTCCTAGCTTTTTAATAATCCTTCCGCGCCCAATAGACAAACAAACAAACCATCACAACCCCTGACCATTTTTATACTTTACAAACACACTAACCTCCGCCATCATTACATCTATTTAAAACAATAATCCTGCTTTTTTATCTACAAACCACTAAAAATACCTACCACCTATTCAAACAATAAACACACCCAGATATCTCCTTCGCTCTTCATATTTTAAATCCCCCTCTGCACACCTTTTCTCTATATCCTCCAGCCTATTATTATTTAACACTAACAAACTAACTCCACCTGCCTAAGTAATTGTATTTACACAACTAATACACATAGAACATTTTCTATTATAAAAACGAATCCCCCGCTTCTTTATTTATAAAACAATATCCCTGCCTGCTCTCCTTTAAAAACCAATCCCTCCGCCATTTACTTTTTAAAACAATATCGGTGCGCTTTAAAAACACACTATGTTTTAAAACAATAATCCCTGCTAGCGCCCATATCTAAATGCCTCTTTATTTACATCATACTGGCTTCTATATCATCTCTCAAAAACAATATCAACTAGCACATTTTGATTAAATATCCCTGAAAACAATATCCCTTTTTTTATTTACAAAACAATTCCTCCGCTAACTAGCTTTTTACTGTTTTCCCACCTGACCTTTTTATCAAACATAATTGTGAAATAACATCCCTGCCTTTTTAGTTTCATCTCAAAAACCAGATGGCCTTTTTTATAAAAACTCTTCCCAATATCCCTGCTTTTTATTTAAACAATCCCTCGCCTGCCTTTTTATTAACAAAAATCCCTCGCCTCCCTTAATTATTATTATTTAAAGCCTTTACAATATTCCCTGCTGCTTTTTTATTATAATAAACATATCAAAGCCCTGCCTTTTTTATTTAAACAATATATCCCTGCCGTTTTTTTACAATATTGCTTTTTTTTAAAACAATATCCCTGCTTTTTATTTACAATATCCCTGCTGCCTTTTTATTTTAAAACAATATACCTGCCTTCTTTATATTTAAAACAATATCCCTCCCTCTTTTTATTTAAAACAAATCGCTTCCGATTCTCTCTTATCTTATTTAAAACATATCTCCTGCCCCAACTTTTATTTCTCACAAAACTGAACTATCGCCATCGCTCATTTTTATTTAAAAGCATATCCTCATCCCCTGAAGCGCTTTTTATTTAAACAATATCCTCTTATTTTTTAAAACACTATCCTGCCTCTTCTTATTTTCATCATCCCTCCGCCTTCTTTATTTACACAACAATCTCGCTGCCCTATTTTAATTTAACCAATATCCCTGCCTCCTTTTTATTTAAAACAATCCATAGCTTTTTATTAAACAATATGGCGCTGATTTTTATTATAAAACATATCCCTGCCTTTTTATTTAAAACACTATCCCTGCCTTTTTATTTAAACAATATCTGCCTTTTTATTTAAAACAATATCCTCCACTTTATACTGCCTTTTTTAAAAAGCAACATATTCCTGCCTCCATTTAAAAACATTAAAACGAAATATGTCCGCTGCATTCTATATTTAAAACAATATGCCCTAATTTTTTATTATCAAAACAATCTCAAATCTGCTTTTTTATTTCCAGCAAATCCTGTTTTTATATAAAAATATTCTTTTTATTTAAAAAACACATATCCTGCGCCTTTTTATTTAACAGAAAATATCCCCTGCTGCCTTTGTTATTTCAAAAAATACAACCATCAGCTTATTTCATTTTAAAACAATTATCGCCGATAAGCCTTTTACTTTAAACCCTGCGAATCGGGCCTTGTGTAATTTAAAACAATATCCGCTGGTAACTGCCTTTTTGAGACAACAATATGACCTATGAACAATATCCTGCAGACATAACGTAAGAGTCGCACTCGATATATCCACGAGCCTTTTATAGGCAACAAGTTGTTTTCCCATTCTGAGACGGCGAGGAGAACCCAACAATGGATCAGCCATCCACTTCAAACCCAAACGACAATATAACGTCTGCTTAGAGTATAGCTTGAGGAGAACACATATCCCTTTTACTAAATACCCCGACTGGACCCCGTGCCACAACCCTAAAGCGAAGACGACGAAAGCACACTACGACTTCATCAATATCTGTCTTGTAAGTAAAACATGAAATGCGCTTTTATTGGATAAAACAGATGCTTTTATTTAAACAATTCGGACACTTCAACATAGGAGCGATTCGCCTACCACAACCATTCCCTGTTACTGCGTCGCTGACGCATACACTTTGCCATGATAGGCTTGCATTTTGAAGACATCCCGTGAGTCGCAATCAGTTTTCCCGAGTTGTTTCTGCTAGGCCCAGTTGTGTTCCCGACTTCTGGAGGCGGGAGCCCCCAAGGATCACCGTTTGTCCGTTTGTGCGACAACCGAAAAACCGTGCGAGACGAAACAAGCCTGAACTCATCAGCCAACTGTCTTGTAAGTAAATGGCTTTGGTCCGCTCCATTCCATCGAACACAGTACTTGAGCGTTGTCTTGCCCAAAACTTCCGCAATGTTTCCGCGTGCGCTCGAACCTGCATATGACTTGTTGTCGATGTGGATGTCCTCGCATTTAGTTTGTGTATGCCTGAAAATCAGGCTTACTTGTTAATGAAGCTCACTAAGAGACAATTCTGCTTTATGTGAGCCCCACTATGCCAGACATTTGCTTTCTGGTAACTGTGTTTCCTTCGAGAAGAAGGGCTACTAATCAATGGCGCCCAACAGAACCCAACAAACAACACCAAACCACCGACGAACACCAAATAACACACCCACAACACCAACACCACCAAATACCAGCACCAGCAACACAACACCAAACCCAAACACAACCACACTACCACCACACAACCGACTCCAAACACCAGGAAAAGCAAGGGCAACTCAAAGGCCCCCAGGCTAGCCCTCACCCCGGCACGCAAGCCGCAACAAGCGCACGCCAACAGCCACCCTGCACCATGAGCCCTTAATAAGAAAAGAGAAAACGCAACGATCCGTGCTCCGCTTCTTGAGTGTGTCCAAAATCACCACAGAGAAACGGTGATCATGCATGTATGAGGATGGATGGATGGACTGTATGTATGTTATGGCCTGTCAAAACTAGATCTGGAGTACCCTTATTTTTGGAGGCAGCGAACTATAACCCTTCGTGTGTGTAGGTGTGTGCGGGGTGGTCGGCTGGATATGGGATTGGTTGAACCACTAGTAAGAACTACCACAGTTAGTCATTCCTTTTTCTGGGGCTTCCATGCCCTTTGGTGGGGAGTGTATTGTGGTGTTGGTTGGTCTTCCGTTATTGATGGTGTGGTCAAAGGGAACTTGGTGGTTGGATGGTGAGTGTTGGGGGTGGGGGATAGGGGGCTTTACATTCCCTTGTTTGTGTGTGTAGGTGTGTGCGGGGAGTGTAAAACCTAACATAACCCCTAACCCACCCAGCCACCCACAACCCCCCTTCAACAAACAAACCACCCAACCTGACGTCGGTCCGAACCCACACCTTGTCAACTCCTAGTAACTTGCACGACTCCACCCTTAACACCTTCTAACCCACCCACCCAACCTTCACCTTCCTACACCCCACCCCACCTTCCCTTCTAAACACACCGAACCCTCATCTCCTTTCGCCCACAGACCTCCCTGTTCCCCTTGCCACCACCCCACCCTTCTCCTTGCTACCCACCAACCCCACCCTTCTCCTTCCTAAACCACCACCACTCCACCCTTCCAACCTTACCACACACCCACCCAGCCCTTCGGCCCACCTCCCTGTTCCCCTTTGCCACCCACCCCACCCTTCCAAAACCTAAACCACCACCCACACCATTCTGACCCACCCTCGCCTGTTCCCCTTGCCACCGCACCCCACCCTTCCAAACCTAACACCCACATACCACCCATTGTCCTACCCTCCCTGCTTCCCTTGCCACCACCCTACCTTCCAACCTTACCACCAACCCACACCTTCCCCTCCCCACCCATCCCACCTTAACCCTCCTTTACCAACACCCCACCTTCCAAATCTTACCACCCCACACCTTCCGCTCACCCCCCACCCAACCCTTTTAAACCTTACCACCCACCCCCCCTGTTCCTTGACACGCTAACGTGCTATTTCTTCATCCTAACTCACCCCACCTTACCCTTTCAAAGCGCTAACCACCACCACCCACCCCCACTCTTCGGAACCTCCCACCTCATACCCTTACCACCACTCCGCCCTTCCCTTCCTAACTACCCCCACCTGCCTTTCCAACACCTTACCCACCCCACCCCATATTCCCTGTTTCCCTTGCCACCCTACGTGCTCTACTTCTGGAACCCAACAGTTGAGGAGGAGACAAAAACCTCTGGCTTGTAGTGCAAATCTACCATTGTGTATGCTTGTGTATTTTTTGTGTATAAGTAACAATTGTGTACTGCGGCTTGGCTAACTGGGACTCTGGTTTGGAAGTGCTCCATTGTGTACTGCTTGTGTGCTTTTGTTTAACATATGTTGTACTAAGTAACTTGTGTACTGCCGGCTGGCTGGCTGGACCATGGCTTGGAAGTGCTCTACCCATTGTGTACTTTTATTTGCTTAAGTATTGTGTACTGCCGTTGGCTGGCTTGACTCTGGCTTGTAAGCATGCCAGACATTTTTGAAATTGACGTTTAATTGAAGTTCTATGCAGCATTGCAAGCAGCTTCAATATTGGTGGAATGTTTTTGGTAACGGAGAAAATGACAGGTGGCAACGGAAGCGAGTTAGTTCCGAGACCGTTGGCTGACATGTCAGGCTTTGTCTCGGTCAGACGCACAGAACACATGGGTAACCCTAGGGGGAGGTGGGAAGCTAGTCCCCTCAAAGACCAGTCCCAGTGAATCAAAACTAATACTACCTAAAACTAAACCCTGAACCCTACACCCTTAAACCCTAAATCCCTAGACTCTAAACCAATGGAGATCTGGCTTTGTGGGGACTAGCTTCCCCACCACCCCAGGGGGCATCTTCATCGTTTAAGAGGGGCTCCCCCGAAAAATGTTACGTCACCGAGGATGTGAGGTTGACAAGAAGGAGGCTCTTAGTTCGCTTGCACTGGGGCAAGGCTTACTGTGGGTTTTGTTTTCGAAAGACCGTCAAAAAATATTAAAGAATCTTGATCGATTCAAAGTTTGGGAGAGTCATTCTAGCCTAGGTTGGCTACAGAAATCAAAAAGGTATAACTTTTTGTCAAATTGGTCAGCGCTTAAAGCGCTAAAAGTCAATGACGTGGTCAGCGCTTTTTGGCAGTGCAAAAAGCGCAAAAACTGCGCGCTGCGCTTACAGAAGTGGTTGAAAAAAAAACTGAACACGCGAAAAAACAGCGCAGTGGGGCTCAAAAAGCAAAAGTGCGCAAAGTCGCGCTGCCAACTACAAGAACGTGCGCGCTTTTTGTAGTACCCTGGTTGGCAATACACCTCTCACTGGACAAATATAACATACCCATGTGTACAATTGCACATATCGGTCATCATCATCTTCACCCTGCATCACGCCACCGAACCACTGCCAACCAACCACCACACACCATCAACACACACAATTGGACAAACATATAAACACTTGATGTATGAGTGCTTATTTCGGTCATCATCATCTCCAACTGCATACATCGCCCACCGCCACCACCACACCACTGCCACCCACGACCCACCACACCATCAAACACCATGACTGGACTATAACCACATGTGTATGAGTGCTATTTGGGTCAAAATCATCATCTTCACCTGCATCGCCACCGGCCACCCACACACCACTGCCACCACCACCACACCAATCAACACCACGTGACTTGGACAACTATAACAATGTGTATGAGTGCCATTTCGGTCAATCATCATCTACACCTACGGCATCGCCACCTACCACCATCAACACAACGTAGGATCTGGACCTATGATATGGTTGTGATATGAGTGCTAGTTTGGGTCATGCGATCATCTTCTCCCTGCAATCACCACCACCAACACACACACACCACCACCAACCACCACCACACCACCACACACCACACCATCATCGACTCACACACGACCTGGACTAGAACATGTGTATGAAGTGCTATTTCGGTCATCATCATAACCTCTCCGTGCCATCTGCCACCACACACCACTGCCACCAACCACCACCATCAAACGCACGACCTGGATTATAACATGTGTATGAGTGCTATTTCGGTCATCAACATCTTCACCTGCATCGCCACTACAGCCAACCACTACACTATCCACCACCACCACCATCACCACCCAACACCACCACAACCACACTACCACTGCCACTTCTACTTCCACCCCCACCGTCAACACAACTGCCACACATCACCAACCCCCCACCACACCATCACCACCATCGACACCACTACCACCACCAACTGCCACCACCACCGAATGTACAGCACGCACGAACACACAACACAATTGCAGAGCAGCTGCAACAATGTACAAGAAGTAACTAGGAGACTACTGACACCAATAACCATGCCACCATCACCACCACCACCATCAACATCACTACCAGCCGCAGCACTGGCACCAACGACCACCACCACCATCAAACACCACTACCACCACCACCGAACACCCACCACCAAATGTACAGACACGCACACACACACACACACACACATACACACACAAACACTCACACATATAGAATACACACACACATACCACACACATAACACATTCACAAACAACATACACAAACATCCACACAGACACACAATTGCAGGGCAGCTAGAAGGCCGGTAACTGGGAGCCTATCTCTTCTCTGAACGACCACCGACACATTCACCACCATCAACGAGCGACTAACACACCATGGCCACAACCACACTCAACTCTAGAATTTACAGGCACCGCACACATTCAGAGCAGCTGGTAAGGCGGTAATTGGAGCCTCTGAACCACTACCTGGCACACACTAACACATCAACCAATAACCAACCACCAAACAAATGTAACAAGAACGCACACTAGGGCACATACACAATACCACATAGACAACTGCATACAAACACAACACAATTGCAGGGCAATGGAAGGCGGTAATGCAGGTACTTGCCCCTCACAACACCACTACCGCAAACCCTGCCACACACTACACCAAATTAACGCATCATAACCTCTGCATCAAGCACACATCGTCACCTACGCACCTGGATTGGACAGCACCCACACAATCACAGGAACATGATTTTGTCTCTCTTCATCACTCCTTGTGCTATTATAAGTTGGATCATTGCAGGTTGGCAGGTGGAGGCCGGTAACTGGAGTCTACTTGCCCCAGACTTGAACCGATTGGCACCACTACACCGGACCACAAATGTAAGCACAGCACACACACACTACACACGCCATATCTAAACACACATCATACACATAACACATACATACCCACACCACATAAGTAACACATACACATACACACAACCACTTGCAGGGGAGTGGAATGGCGGTACTGGAGCTACTTAGCCCCAGACTTGAAAAGCGCTTGAACTGGGCGTGGGCTGACCCGTGTGAAAATAGAGTCGTTATGGAGTTGTGCAAAAGAGGCTGGTAGGTGCATAGACCCCCTGTGTAGCAGTGTTGTGGGCAGTGGTGCAAAGCGAACCTGAGGCCATGGCTGCCCTGTGCAATAGACACGTTTGGTGATTGTGCCGAACCGGACTGAGGCATGAATGGACCCTGTTGAAGTAGAGTCATGGATGGGGATGTGCCAATGGGTTGGTAGGTGACATAGGACTGTAGAAAGTGTTGTGGAGTGAGCCAAACGAACTGAGGCAGTTGGCGTGCCCTGTGAATTAGAGTCATGATGGTGGATGTCAACGCAGTCTGGTAGGTGACATAGAATACTTTGGTCATGGAGGATAACTTGAAAGAGGGATGGTGCTGCTCATGTTGGGTAAGTGGATCGCACACAGTCAGACACACACAAGATACTTATCGCACACTCACAGCAGACAGATGGTGCAATGCTCATGTACAGTACGAGGATGAAGTCCTGACACACACTGACAACCCTGACTCACATGACCATCACCATGACACGGCAGATGGTAGCTTATACTTGTTTCTATTTCCCCGGTTTCACATTGGCAGGATATTTCAAGGCGGTGGTGCTTGCTCTATGTTCAGTACAGAGGATACATCTGATCGAATGACACTATCATATGATCCTGCAGCAACACATAGACACCACACATATAGACAGACGCACCACATAGACGCTAGTGACACACTATAGCCAGACCGAACAACATAGACAGTCACTTAGACACAGACTGCACTACACATAGACACAGACCGCACACATATAGACAGTACAGACACGCACACCTAGACAGCACCGACATGAGTATGACAGGATCAGCACACAGTGAACACACACATTATAGACAAAGACCGCAACACATAGACAAAACACATATGACCAGACACGCACAACTAGACACACACACATATGAGCACAGAACGCCACACATTGAACACCCCATTATAGGTAACAGACATCACACACATGACCGCTGGCACAATATAGAACACGATCGCACAACATGACAGCAGCACACAATGATAGATCAGTCAGGACATCGCTCCACGATAGCGATACAAGCCAGATATAGGACACAGACACTGCCACACATAGTGCCACTCGAGGATGGTTTAACAACTCGACTGCATCAGATAGAAGCAGACACGCACACGCGTGTAGAACACAGACGCACATGCACATGATGCACAATTTCCACATATATGAAATGGACACGCACAATGGACACCAAATATATGACACGACCGCACAACAATAGAACCACACATATAGACACGACATGCACAACGCTAGAAAGACACGCACACATATGACACAGAACAGCACACACATAGACAGCACACACATATAGACACAGACAACGCACACCATAGACACCAGACTAATTATAGACGCAGACGCGCACCAATAGAAGCACTACATATGACACAGAGCTATGCACACCATAGATCACGACAGCACCATGTAGATCACAGACACGCACACACTAGACAAAAAACATATAGATCACAAGACATGGCACACACTGACAACAGACACGCACAGTTTGCAACATATAGACACACACATAGACAGAGTAGATGGAGATAATTATTCTTTTCGCTTTTTTTCACATGGATGGATTTTAAGAAGTGCAGATGGTGCTGCTCTAGTGTCCGTGAAGAGGCTTCTACGCACTGACCACACAATGAAACCACACAGACGATTGAGCTAACATTGTTTTTCTTCACATGGTGGAATACTTTTAACAGGCAGATGGGATTGCTCTTTGTTCTTTAGTAGGGATCTCTACCAAGGCTGACACATCACTACAGATGGAAAGATAGATGATTTTCCGACCGTTCGCATAGGGCAGGTAATATTTAAAGAATAGCAGATGTGTGTTGTGGGCTATGTTTAGTAAGAAGGATGCTTAGAAGACACTGGGACGAGAACACGATAGTGGAGCTTAATACTTGTGTTTCTTCACATGGTGGAATATTTAAAAAGGAGATGGGTTGCTTGCTTCTTATGTTCAGTAAAGAGGATTCTACACCGCTGACGACACACACTGCCAAGTCATAGCACTCACGATACACCAGGAATGTGAAGGTCTTATCTTGGTTTCCGTTCCATGGCGGCATATTTAAAAAGGCAGATGGTGTGGGTTGCAAACTACGTGTTTATGAGAAGAGGATCTCTACAGCTGACAACATGCTTCACAGACAGACATGACACAGACACAACACTGGACCACGGACAACACCCATCGGCAGCAGACTACACAGTCAGTACACACTCTGGACATGCACCAGACAACAACAGGACAATAACCACTGACCACACTTTGTCAAATGGCAGGAATATTAAGGCAGATGGTGCTTTGCTCTATGTGTCAGCGAAGAAGAGGCTCTCTCATGGAGAGTGGCTTGATGTGATGGGATTATGCAAAATCATTGCTTACGGAGAGGAGGTGAACTACTTGTCTGCTACAGCCTTGCTTGCAGTTTTGTTGATAACTTGTAAGGTGTGTGTGTGGGGGCTGGGGGGGGGGTGGGTGGGGGGGGGGGTGGGGGGGGGGAGAGAGAGTGTGTGTGTGGTGTGTGTGGTGTGGAGAGGAAGAGAGTTGTGTTGGTGGGTGGGGTGGTGGGGGTAGGGTGGGGTGGGTGGGTGGGGGGGGGGGGGATTTTAAAATGCGTGTGTCCGCCATGGATCGTTAAGTACCAATCTGGGCAATCC